>JXSR01S008148.1:6466-24722 GCA_000969725.1 Ophiothrix spiculata
TGGAGATAGATCAGTTGCAATGCATAAAAACTGTTGACAGATAGAAATTCTGAAAAAAGCAATTTTGACTTACGTATAGCCCACACCTATTCTTACAACACAAAGGTAGCAGAATTCGACAGGGAAAAAGCAACCAATATTATGTATGTTAATTTCAATGGCAATCAGAATATCATGACCCAGTTTTTAACGAAGGAACGAACGAACGCACCAAATAATGCAAAACCAAATCCTGTCATGCTGTCATATCTAATAAATAGAGAAACTCAAGTAAGACACATGCTAGATTTGGATAAAAAGTCGTCATGAATATTTCACATGTTTCGCTTATTTCTCCTGATGATTTTAGAGTCAAGTCGTGAGATGAAGCTTATATGGTTTTAGCCCTTACTCCCACACGGACGCTATGATATGGATAAGAGGAGGCACTGTGAAAACTTTGGTAACATGACATTAATTTTCAATGTGGAATTATTTTTACATATTTTCTGATCCAAGTAACTAGGTCAAGAATAAATAAATAAAATTTTGGTTGAAATGTAGGAAGACAGATTAGTTTAAAATGTTGAACTGACAATCTTTGAAATATGAATTTGAAATCTGAAAAATAAATAAAATTTTATTCCGGCATTAATGTCTGGTAATTAGAGTGGAAGAAAAATAATAGCAATGACAGAAAATGTCTATGAAAAACACAATTTAAAATGTAGGAACCCTTAAATGGGGAAAGGAAGGCCATCAACCTCTTTCTTGAAGACATGCAGATAGGGAAGGGTAAAGTCAATCAAAAATTTTGCCGAGAACGATCTCATGTTTCCATTTTATTTACCAATACTCATTTATGAATTGTCATAGTTACATCCCAACAATAGCTTAGTGCGAGGCTGCTATCTGCATCTTAAAAGTGCTCACCCTTGCCAAACCCATTCAAAAATCAAATACATTTTAGCTAGATCAGCTAATTATGTATACAAAAGTTTTGTAACATTTCTGTTTCGAGAGCCAAGAGAATCCTTGATACTCTAGTTCAGGCTTGCTCTAGTTATTTGTGTAGCAAACTTCAGTGAAATACGCTCCTTGTACTTGTCCCAGAGAAATACAACCAAAAGAAAAACAAGTGATTAAGACATACACCAGGGAGATCAAGTTATGATTGATAACAAAAACAGAGTAATTATGACAAATAATTACTGATCATAAATTAACATTATCTTACCTGTATCATAGTCCCACATAGAACAGCAACAGCAGATAAAGGGTGAGAAAAATAACGCCCCAAATCATGAAAGAAAGAACACAAAAAGAAACATGTAATTAGTATTTTGTGCATTACTTGAACTAATTAGTCTTAAAGCATTTATCAAACCACCCGGGATAAACACTGCCTCACGGTGAATAATTTGTATGGAAGGATTGCAGAAATAGTGAGTTACAAGCTTGTAATTTCATTAATGACATAACAAAATAAGAAGTTTTTTCCCCTCTGATGTTTTATTTAAGAAGGGGGAGAGATGT
Organism: Ophiothrix spiculata; assembly: GCA_000969725.1. Classification (NCBI taxonomy): domain Eukaryota; kingdom Metazoa; phylum Echinodermata; class Ophiuroidea; order Amphilepidida; family Ophiotrichidae; genus Ophiothrix; species Ophiothrix spiculata. The sequence goes on from JXSR01S008148.1 coordinate 7,982, forward strand.
AACAGTTAAGCTTATTCTTAGTATCATCTGGATGTTGGTAAGTAGGCCAGGTCAGGTCAGGAAGCAATTTATCCATTAAATATTTTAACAGTTTTAAAATTAACATTCTTGCTGTGAAAATTGTAGAAGCTTTCCGAAGGTAAACTGGTACAAAGAAAATTATACCAAGAGAGGTAGAAACCCAAATTTTGCTAAAGGTAAATTTTATTACTACAAGGATAGCCTCTCTACAAAATCCATGGCAGCACATAGTTTGGTATTGAGTGGTTTAAAAAGTTTACAAAATAACTGTGTGGAGCTTGATAAGTTTGCATGTTCACAATATCTAAATGTTGACCTTCAGACAAGTAGGTTTCCTTGCATTTTTCCAAGTAATTCCCTTCTTATCTGGATGTTTGTGACATAAGCCTTGTTCAGACGATCGTTGACTAGCCGTTGATATCATCGAAGAATTAGTCATCGATGATTAACTTGTGGTTTATGACCGTCTGAATGCGATCGTTGACAAGGAAACTTTGACGAAACTTCAAGTTATAAACCACAAGCAATCTTATGGTTTACGCGTAATCAACGACTAGTCATCGAGGTTTAGGTCCGTCTGAATTGTTTGTCAACGACATCGAAGATAAGCGTGACTATTGATGCATGAACCTGTGTATTTACCTTATGCTATCTCTCTGGGCCTACTGTGCAATGTACATGTAACATAACTGAATGCCTGTATCTCATTTGCTGATGTCAAGTTGTTTACTTATATCTTAAAATTATTTTTACATACAGCATGGCTACTGGCTAATATTTTATCGACAAATTGAGAAATTTTAGGTGAAAATATGTTGGGGAATTATTTTATGATTTTGAAATGACAGAATGATTATAAATGTTAAAGATTAGACCATTGTTTGTGGATATTTTCTTTATTTCTTTTTTTTTTTAGTTCGATAGTTTTTCTTATTAGAATCATACAACATGACGACTGACTAAGTATGATAAAGGCTATACCTTCTTCTTCATAGATATTTTCTCTTTTTCGTTTGTTATGTATTCTTATATACAGAACTGAGAACAATTTGTACATACTGGCATCTAGCGAGACGTGAAATCATATCCAAAATTTACCATCGATGATTATTCTGCCAGCAAATAATCATCAATGACAATGATAAGTATGAACGCGCGTCGTTGACTAAAGGTCGATATTTAATCATCGATGATTCGTTGTCATCGATGATTACACTTCGTATGAACACAACTATAGTTGTACATTTTACAAAAGGTCAGACAGTGTGATATAGCAACAGGTCAAAAGTGAATAAAAGGTCAAACTTATTCCAGATAACAAGCATTTTTATTTAGGACGAAGTACCTGCATGTAATGTTTAATGTTTAAAAGGTTATACTTTACTCTTATTATTTGATCATTTTTTTATACAGGGCAAACACATTGCCTGTAATATTGCAAAAGATCAAAGGTTAAATAAAGGTAAAAAAACGTATTCCAGATAGTTAAGCATTTTATTTAGGGCAAAGATCCTGCATGTGATGTTGACAAAATAGGGTAATCATGTCTGCAAGGTCTATGTCTCACTTGAAAAATTAGCAAGTAATCCCTGGTTATCAAAAGCATAATTTCTCACTTACGATGGTACAAGATGATACTAGATCATAAGCATCAAGGATTTGGAGCAAGAATTTGCTATGAAATCATAAATATTTGAGTTATTAGCACACCTGCATGAAGTACTGCATTAACCTTTTCTCGATTTTTTTAACAACTACATAAACTAACATCATTTAAAGATGCATTCTATGACATAGTTATGACAAAACTGATAAAAAAAACCTATTCTTTATTTACTTACTTTATAATATATAAGCCCTAAAACAAATATTTAAATTTATTCTGATCATTCATAAAATAGCACCTTATAAATGTTTAAAAATCTGTATAGGCTGCAGTGTTTTATTGTTGTTTAGGCCCAACCATAATAAGAAATTGACACACTTTAGCACTGTTTCCAAGAGTACAAGTAATTTTCAAGAAAGTTTTCAGATTTATATATTTTAAGTTACTAATAAAGGCTTTTCATTGGGTTGATTAATTATGGAAACCAAACCAAACCAAACGTGTAGCTTTAAATGCAAGACATTACCATCATTTCTTTAACAATTTCTACGAAAGCAACATACACTAATAAAAGAACACCTTTCACAAAATTCACACCTGGGAAATTCAGTTGATCAAACACTGATCTAAAAACTTTCCACCCATCCATACATCCAATATCCGCCTCTCCTACACCTAAAGACCTCAAACATCCCCTCTAACCTTTGTCACCATTTCCAATCCCCTCCCGAGTTCAACGAGGCCAGCTAGAAGCCTTCCATTATGAAACACAGTACAATCAACCTAGTACCAACTTCAATACACCAAAGTCTTGGTTTTCACAAACAAACACTGAGCCCGTTATGAAAGCACAACACACACGCAAGTATCAAGTTTTGTTTGCCGAATCAGGACGTATTTTGCATGGGAACAAAGACCAACACAAACTCTAGTATTCAAACCGTGAAATCAGGGCATAAGGTTACAAAATGCCTTTTCTCTATATCTTCATCTCTCTTCTTTTCCTCTTTTTTTGTATTCACACAAGACTGTTAAATTCAGATTTTACGAACAACTGCCAAAGGAAATATGCTTAAGGGGCCCTTAGTGCCTTTTTTCTCTCTCGATTATAAAAGCAAACCTTCAATTTCACCATCTTATCATGGATATAGAGAGGTACCAACTCATAACTCGGGCTCTTGGTTTAGTAGCTCCAGCTGCCTAGTTAGAGCACACTCAAAACACGACCTAAATCTTTGGAGGATTCCAATGGCCATAAACTTGCAAACTGAAAATAGGTGGTTCAATCTTAATGCATGGTACAATAACAAACCCTAATCAATAAATGTCACTCTGCTGCATACTAAGACACCTTTATACCTGAGATACCAGGCGATGTGTCGGCAAAACAAATTCAAGACGATGCAATATTTGAATAACGGGCTAGAATTCAATTTCCTACAGAGAAAAAATGTTCAAATTCAATAATAATGTCTTTAAAATTATTTTAAGGTCCAATTTATTTTTCCCAGAATGCCATTTAACCAGGTTTGAGGTTAAAATCACACTCTAGGCCACAAAAGGGCAAGAAAAATAAGACAATCTGTAGAATCAAAATACATTTTTCCTATAGTCACATATTTACTTATATGATTACTTTAAGAGATGGTTGAATGAAGCCAATTTAGTCCAATATTAACAACATTTTCAATAGTAACACATTTAAAATGGTTGTCTTTAAACTTCATCACAGTTTCACTAAATACTGGGGTGAGTTTTTTTACTAAAATTGAACGTTGTGTAAGAAAAGATCTAAGAAGTGGCACTTTCCAAGTTTTTCAATTCTGTCATCACTCTGAAAAGGCAGCAAACTATGGTCATTATTTAGAAAATCATGACTTAGCTGATGTCATTCCCTGCCTAGTGGATTTGTATGAACGAGTTAACAAGACTTTGTAGCAAAGTTGACTGAAGATTTTAGGAAAGTGACTCTTTAACTTTTACGGAAAATACAAATATTGTTTTTCTTTTATGTTTAACCTACCTGTTTCAAAACAAATTTGTAATCTTGTGCAATATAGCATAAACCTCAGTAAATGTTGATGTAAAAAGATGCCTAAAAACTCTCTAATTTAGTCCTTAACTTTGATTAGAGAAATTAAAAACACGACAAACCCCAAAATGTTCCTACTAAAGCTTTCTTCATCAAAAAATAACAAAGTAATTGAAGTCGCTTAATGAATACACTTGTCTGGATTAGCAGCACTTTACGTTAGAGTTTGACATGATAAAACATGTTGATAGCGGAAACTCTACTGACCACTCTGCTTGTACTTTTACAGCTTGTCATTTCAAAGTCTACGAGAGTACATCATGCACGATTGATTCGAGAACCTAGTTAATCTCGTAATTGAGATACATGAAAGTGAACTTTCAGCAGTCCACATACACAGTGGTCTTGAAAGCACAGCCTTTGAAGACCTAGCGGGAATCTATTCTGAATCAGACAAAACAGTTTACTTAGTGTTCTTTAATAGTGTTCTAATTAGATGAGGACCGTTATGGGCGATGGGGTTCAAGATATTTAAACCTAGTTCAAGAAAGGCGACTTTGGTTTAATATGAGCAAGATTATATTGTACAGGAATAATGTATTTAAGATCTCTTTTTAATATTGGAAGTCCATTCGTGTATTCAAAATACCAGATTTTATATATTTAAATTCAATGATTTTAAATCAGAGAATACAAGAATATGTTGCCTTTCTACAAATGAAACACATAAATACAGATCTGCGGAACTTTTGCCTCATTGGGTCATTTATTTATATCAACAAATGAGTTAGTTCATCTTGAAATGTATACAATGTTATTTCACATATGCATTATAAATTTAACCGAATATAACATTATAAGATACAATGTACACATTATCTTACAAATAGATCAATTCTCAAATGTATAAGAGGCCTACTAATTTGTACATTCATTAAACCTTTATTTCACTTTAATTGAACCACTTTGCATAATTCTTGTATTCATTTAATAGTATGATTATTTCCCTATATTGAATAGTTGGAATTTGAATAGTTACAGTAGGATAATGCACACTGGCCCAAACAAGATACAATATACATACATTACTCTTCGAGTAAAGTACTCTTCAGAGACATTATCACATAATGGTTCAACATCCAGTAATATAGATATCTTTAATCTGAACTTGGTTATTTGAATAGTTTGGTTATTTGGGCTACAATGTGGACTAGAAATGACAGAAAACTGACAAGAAATGGACAAAAATTCAAAGGAAAAGGGAAAAACAGGGCCATGTTAATCAAAGCCAAAGGATACTAAAGCACCAACACTCATTTATAACATAGAAGTATTAAATTTACCTAAATTATTTGTCAGTCACCCTCCCACGTATAATTCCCCTTATGGTAAATCTTTGTATATACGTAGAATCCTTGATGACAATCATTTTCAATTATCCTAATCATCATTTTTATTTTCAAACTACTGCTCAAATGAAAAGGAGTTGCATTTACTAAAATAAAATAGACACAAAGAATAACCTTTTTTATTCTTCCTTTAGTACGACAATAAAAGTCCTTCAGATTCGTTAAATCTTGGGAGTGGAGGGAGGGAAAAATTTTCTTTCAAGATGTTCATTGTATACATCCTTCCTCACCGGTAGGCAAAAAGTTTATGTCAGTTCTGTTGATATACCAAAACAGGGCTTTCTATATTGATTTGAATAACAAAAGGAAGGCCACCCTAAAATCGGCCTTTATGGAATTACAACAAAGGAAGACACGTTAACTAGCATTGACTAATTTATTGCACCTACCAAGAATTCAATAAGCCCAACTCAGTACCCGTTAGCACTTTAACACAAAAGAAAACCTTGGTGGTGTAATAACCCGGGGTTAGGACTTGAAGGGGGGACTTCCCTGACAAGTGGGTATTTCATTTGCTTAGGCAAAGTGGTTTACTTGCTATTCAGGTCGTAAACGTTATTATATTTAAACTTCAAGTTTCTTTTGCAAAATCCAGATAATATACCCAGTTGCATAGATCAAGATACAACAGAATTACGAATAAATTATACAAATTAGATATCCTAATACAGGTTCAAAGGTACTTTGTTTCTTTATACTTCCTGCTTTAGAGTATATGATTCTATTTAATCCTAACATACCTTTTCCATCTGTAACCACTATACAACCAGCCCTCCTCTAACTGCACAACACTCAATACCAATCGGATCATAACTTCCTTCAACTGCAGTAACCAATATTTTTAACTCCATTTTTTCATCCCACGACAATTAGGTCACACATTGTCTATTTTTACAGAATTTAAAAATATTCACCACTGACGGTCTAATGACCTAAAACGCAGACATGAATAATCGTTTGGTTATATGTGCACCTTGTTTCTCACCGCCCTCTCGGTTTATCTGCATGATTTACTTATTTACATTGCAACCAATGTCATCATTATACAAGTATGTATCCATGACTATTTGGTCCATGAATTAAAGATTACAGACATAAAGAAATATGACATATACATCTTGCCTCATAAATATAAGATCACATAGATATATCTCTGCTATAGTATGTTCCATAAATAATTGATCATTTGTTGCTATTTTCATGTAACAACTTATGGAATTCAAAAGCAGTATTGGTTTGAAGGAAGGAAACTGGGCTACCCGACTTTCTATTCTTAATGAACTAATTTATTCAACATGGAGATAAGCATTGGAAAGATCAGTATGAAAATATAATCAGTTTGTCTTAAATATGACAAGAAGTAAATCCAGACCTGGGAATTTCGAAATCTAGGAATGGAATTTTAGAAGTTGAAAACTTCATGTTAAGCTTAAATAGGCCTTAATTATTCTGAAAATGCTACCTTATACTTTTCTAAGCATTATAAAGATAAAATTCCATTTTTAAAGAAAATAGCAAATTGCTATCTTAAGTAGACAGCAGGGAAACCAACCTGGTTCACTGACATCACCAGAATTGGAACAAGGTGATTATTCAAAGAAATTTTCTGTAAAACAGCCTGCAGTATTAAGATAAAATGTGACATTTTGCCAACACAATGTGCAAATGTCATCCCGAGTGATGCAGTTGCATCAAGAATTATGTAATGTTACCTCAGTAGTAAGCACTTGATACTTTTCTTCAGTTAACGACACAGATATTGTATCCACCTGAAAACAACACATATCAGATATTGTATCCACCTATCTAAAGAGTATATTTGGTAAATTGCAAACAGGAACAAAATTTTCAAAACATAACTCCTGAATCTGACTAAAAATTCAAAACCCACATATCTGATTTTTTTTTCTTCATTAAATTGTTTCCATTCTTCCAAGAATTTGCCCAATCTATGTAACAAATATGCCAAATGTAATAAAATTTTATCACCTATTCAATCATATTAAAAGATCTATTCAATATTCAATATTAAACATTAACCATCAAAGGTACAAATGGTTTTACAAACTGACCACAAGAATGCCACAATTCGTAGCAAGATCAGATTTTTCAAATTTTAATGGATACCTAATTTTCAAACAGATAAATCAATCAAAAAAGTTTGAAATCTTAATAAGTTCACAATCCTCAAATTCGACACAAGAGAAGCAGAATACTAGTATCTCAGAATTGTTGGTACACAAAATAAAATATCTTTCAACTTAAAAGTGTGATTTTTTTGACTTGATAAGATAATTTCCGGCCAGTGGATTCTCTGAAGAGATAAGGAGCAGTGACCCAGTACCGTAATTTCCCAAATTCGTAAATGTGCCCTATTTCTGATTTCCCACTGACCTGACACTTAAATTAAAAAAAATATAAAAAAAGCCAAACATTGTATAACAGGCTACTAAAAATTATGGATAACTACTTTGTCTTCTTACAGTAGCCTTGCAGAATTATATTAAGATTGACTCTTGTTATTTTCTTTACAAGAAACTGTGGACATAAAAAACCTGAATGTTATCGTGTGTTCATATCCTCACTGCATGAGATTGCTATTATTCCTAAAAGGGAACAGAAATTAATTTCCCAAAACCAATTTTGATAATATTATAACAAATCTATACAGCATTAAAACGGTATTAAATGACAAAAACGGTTTCACTTTGTGAATTTTGCAATACTCATTGGATTTTTCTCAAACTAGCGACAGAAAAAATACTGAAATTCAAGTGATAACAGGAGTTTATATATGGATAGTTAAAATCTGTAAAAACAAAATTTTGTCATTCATGAATTTACAAGAATAATGTTCTGCACACTTGCACTTACTAGTAGTATATAAAAAACACTTTGATTTCTCAAAAATCTTGATAAAATATGGATTGTAACAACAAATTTACTCATGAATCATGGATGAAATTTCCAATGAGTTAAGCATCATAATAAACAATAAGAATTTAAATTTATATTCTTACTACATAAAGGTAGCAGAATTCGACAGGGAAAAAGCAACCAACATTATGTTAATTTCAACGGCAATCAGAATATCATGACCCAGTTTTTAACGAAGGAACGAACGAGCGCACAAATAATGCAAAACCAAATCCTGTCATGCTGTCATATCTAATAAATAGAGAAACTCAAGTAAGACACATGCTAGATTTGGATAAAAAGTCGTCATGAATATTTCACATGTTTCGCTTATTTCTCCTGATGATTTTGGAGTCAAGTCGTGAGATGAAGCTTATATGGTGTTAGCCCTTACTCCCACACGGACGCTATGATATGGATAATAGGAGGCACTGAGAAAACTTTGGTAACACAACATTAATTTTCAATGTGGAATTATTTTTACATATTTTCTGATTCAAGTAACTAGGTCAAGAATAAATAAATAAAATTTTGGTTGAAATGTAGGAAGACAGATTAGTTTAAAATGTTGAACTGACAATCTTTGAAATATGAATTTGAAATCTGAAAAATAAATAAAACTATATATCGGCATTAATGTCTGGTAATTAGAGCGGAAGAATAATAATAGCAATGACAGAATATGGCTGAAAACATAATCAGCCTCCAAACAAAATTTTCGCTACCAAACATTTTGTTGTGACGTCACCAAATATTTGCCATCAAATTTAAAGTATAAACCGGTAACAAGCATTTGGTGCAACATATATATGGTAATTCAATACATGTGCAATCTAGCACAAAATTTTATTTGGTCTCAACTCGGTGTTAAAGTTATTTTATTTGGAGTCACTCGTCATTTTGATGTCACAACCAAATGTTTGGTGGCGAAAATTTTGTTTTGAGGCCGACTATGTTTTCCCCCTATGTCTATGAAAAACACAATTTAAAATGTAATATAAGATGTCCCCCTATATGATGGGGAGGGGAAGGCCATCAGACCTCTTTCTTGAAGACATGCAGATAGCGAAGGGTAAAATCGATCAAATGTTTTGCCAAGAACGATCTCATATTTCCATTTTATTTACTAATACTCATTTATGAAATTCTTGTCATAGTTACATCCCAACATTAGCTTAGTGTGAGGCTGCAATCTGCATCTTAAAAGTGCTCACCCTTGCCAAACCCATTCAAAACTCAAATATTTTAGCTAGATCAGCTAATTATGTACACAAAAGTTTTGTAACATTTCTGTTTCGAGAGCCAAGAGAATCCTTGATACACTAGTTCAGGCCTGCTCTAGTTATTTGTGTAGCAAACTTCAGTGAAATACGCTCCTTGTACTTGTCCCAGAGAAATACAACCAAAAGAAAAACAAGTGATTAAGACATACACCAGGGAGATCAATTTATGATTGATAACAAAAACAGAATAATTATGACAAATAATTACTGATCATAAATTAACGTTATCTTACCTGTATCATAGCCCAGCATAGAGCAGCAACAGCAGATGATGGGTAAAAAAACGCCCCAAATTATGAAAGAAAGAACGCAAAAGAAACATGTAATTAGTATTTTGTGCATTACTTGTACTAATTAGAGCAGCATTTAAGCATTCATCAACCCACCCGGGATAAACACTGCCTCACGGTGAATAATTTGTATGGAAGGATTGCAGAAATAGCGAGTTACAAGCCTGTAATTTCATTAATTACATAGCAAAATAAGAAGTTTTTTCCCCTCTGATGTTTTATTTAAGAAGGGGGAGAGATGTAACAGTTAAGCTTATTCTTAGTATCACCTGGATGTTGGTAAGTAGGTCAGGTCAGGAAGCAAATTATCCATTAATTGTTTTAACAGTTTTAAAATTAACATTCTTGCTGTGAAAATTGTAGAAGCTTTCCGAAGGTAACTGGTACAAGGATAGCCTCTCTACAAAATCCATAGCAGCACATAGTTTTGTATTGAGTGGTTTTAAGAATTGTACACATTAATTGTGTGGAGCTTAGCAATTCTTGATAAGTTTGCATGTTCACAATACCTAAATGTTAACCTTTCAGGCAAGTAGGTTTCCTTGCATTTTTCTAAGTCAATCAATTAAGGTCGAAGGTTAAGAGTTCAGATATAAGTAATTCCCTTGTTATCTGGCAATTTGTGACATAACTTTTTACAAAAGGTCAGAATGTGTGATATAGCAACAGGTCAAAGGTGAATAAAAAGTAAAACTTATTCCAGATAGCAAATAATTTTATTTAGGACAAAGAATCTGCATGTAATGTTTCAAAAGGTCACAGATTTAAGGTTAAACGTACTCTTATTATTTGACCATTGTTTATTCAGGCCAAACAAATAGTACATATTATTACAAAATGTCAAAGGTTGAATAAACTTTAAATTTATTCAAGATAGTTAAGCATTTTATTTAGGGCAATGATCCTGCATGTGATGTTGACAAAATAGGGTAATCTTGTCTGCAAGGTCTATGTCTCACTTGCAAAATTAGCAAGTAATCCCTGGTTATCAAAAGCATAATTTCTCACTTATGATGGTACGAGATGATACTAGATCATAAGCATCAAGGATTTGGAGCAAGAATTTGCTATGAAATCATAAATATTTGAGTTCTTAGCACACCTGCATGCAGTATTGCATTAACCTTTTCTCTATTTTTTAACAACTACATGACTAATATCATTCAAAGATGCATTCTATGACATGGTTAAAACTGAAAACCTATTTTTTATATACTTACTTTATAATATAAGCCCTAAAACAAATATCAAAAAATGAAAATTTATTCTAATCATTCATATTAAAAAAGCACCTTATAAATGTTTAAAAAAACTCGAAAGGCTGCAGTGCATTTATTGTTGTTCGGGGCCCGACCATGATAAGAAAATGACACACTTTAGCATTTTTTTTACAAGAATACACAAAGCAAGTAATTTCCAAGAAAGGTTTCAGATTTATATATTTCAAGTTACTAATAAAGGCTTTTCATTAGGTTGATTAATTATGCAAACCAAACCAAATATGCAGCTTTAAATGCAAGACATTCCCATCATTTCTTTAACAATTTCTACGAAAGCAACATACACTAATAAAAGAACACCTTTCACAAAATTCACACCTGGAAAATCAAGTTCATAGAACACTGATCTAAAAACTTTCCACCCATCCATACATCCAATATCCGCCTCCCCTACACCTAAAGACCTCAAACATCCCCTCTAACCTTTGTCACCATTTCCAATCCCCTCCCGAGTTTAACAAGGCCAGCTAGAAGCCTTCCATTATGAAACACAGTACAATCAACCTAGTACCGACTTCAATACACCAAAGTCTTGGTATTCACAAATAAACACTGAGCCCGTTATGAAAGCACAACACACACGCAAGTATCAAGTTTTGTTTGCCGAATCAGGCCGTATTTTGCATGGGAACAAAGACCAACACAAACTCAAGTATTCAAACCGTGAAATCAGGGCATAAGGTTACAAAATGCCTTTTCTCTGTATCTGCATCTCTCTTCTTTTCCTCTTTTTTTGTATTCGCAAAAGACTGTTAAATTCAGATTTAACGAACAACTGCCAAAGGAAATATGCTTAAGGGGCCCTTAGTGCCTTTTTTCTCTCTCGATTATAAAAGCAAACCTTCAATTTCACCATCTTTTCGTGGATATAGAGAGGTACCAACTCATACTCGGGCTCTTGGTTTAGTAGCTCCAGCTGCCTAGTTAGAGCGCACTCAAAACACGACCTAAATCTTTGGAGGATTCCAATGGCCGTAAACTTGCAAACTGAAAATAGGTGGTTCAATCTTAATGCATGGTAAAATAACAAACCCTAATCAATAAATGTCACACTGCCGCATGCTAAGACACCTTTATACCTGAGATACCTGACAATGTGTCACAAAAACAAACTCAACACGATGCAATATTTGAATAACCGGCTTGAATTTAATTTCCTACAAAGAAAAAAATCACAAATTCAATAATAATGTCTTTAAAATTATTTAAAAGGTCCAATTTATTTTCCCCAGAATGCCATTTAACCAGGTTTGAGGTTAAAATCACACTCTAAACCACAAAAGGGCAAGAAAAATAAGACAATTTGTAGAATCAAAGTACATTTTCCTATTGTCACATATTTACTTATATGATTACTTTAAGAGATGGTTGAATGAAGCCAATTTAGTCCAATATTAACCACATTTTCAATAGTAACACATTTAAAATGGTTGTCTTTGAACTTCATCACAGTTTCACTAAAATACTGGGGTGCTTTTCTTACTAAACTTGAACATTGTGTAAGAAAAGATCTAAGTGGCACTTTGCAAGTTTTTCAATACTGTCATCACTGTAACAATTTTACCAAAGCATCAAACTATAGTCATTATTTAAAAAATCAAGAATTAAAAAATTAGTAAAATCTTATTGACTTTGCCGATATCATTGGTGATTTAAACCAATTAATTTTTCCCTGCCAATTGGATTTGTATAAGCGAGTTAACAAGACTTTGTCGCAAAATTGACCGAAGATTTTAGGAAAGTGACTCTTACAACTTTTGCGGAGAAAAGCATACAAATATTGTTTTTCTTTTATGTTTAACCAACCTGTTTCAAAACAAATTTGTAATCTTGTGCAGAATAGCATAAATCTCAGTAAATGTTGATGTATTAGAGATGCCTAAAAACTCTCTAATTTAGTCCTTAACTTTGATTAGAGAAATTAAAAACACGACGACCCCAAAATGTTCCTCTTAAAGCTTTCTTCATCAAAAAATAACAAAGTAATTGAAGTCGCTTAAGGACACACATCACTAAATAAAGTCTTTTGGCCCGTACAGAGCTATGCGAAAGCAAGTGTTTGGTTGCCCTCTCTAAATTAAAAGCTTCAAAAATGGCGGGAACTAGGTTTTTTGATCAAATTTCTTTTGAATCATGTTCTGTGGGTCAAATGTAGTCAGACTGGTTGAAGATCACTATAATTTTGCTGTTTTTGTAAAATTTGAGGGCAGATTTTCAGTGTCTAGAGAAATTTTTAGCGATTTAGAGAAAATGAAATTTTGAGCATATCCTATTTTCGAGGCGACCTAGCAAAAAATTATCAAGGTTACCCTATATATTTTTTCACTTTGTGGGCTCTTCTAGACTATATCCTCAAAATAAATCCAAGAGATGAAGTAACCAGTCGCTTTATAGCCAAGATATCCGCCATGATCTGGAGGCTGTTTTGCATAGGAATGAATAGGCGATTTATTGGTGGTGTGTGCTCTTAAGACCCCCCCCCCCCCTGGCCCGTGTATCTCTTCTAATATGATGAAAGGGAAATTTCTATTATATGGATGAGGTCTAAATAGGTTAATGCAATACAAAAAAGAAATGTTTCAAAAATGTAAACCCCATTAATGAATACACTTGTCTGGATTAGCAGCACTTTACGTTAGATTTTAACATGATAAAACATGTTGATAGCGGAAACTCGACTGACCACTCCGCTTGTACTTTTCCAGCTTGTCATTTCAAAGTCTACGAGAGTACATCATGCACGATTGATTCAAGAACCTAGTTAATCTCGTAATTGAGATACATGAAAGTGAACTTTCAGCAGTCCACATACACAGTGGTCTTGAAAGCACAGCCTCTGAAGACCTAGCGGGAATCTATTCTGAATCAGACAAAACAGTTTACTTAGTGTTCGTTAATAGTGTTCTAATTAGATGAGGATCGTTATGGGCTGTGGAGTTCAGGATATTTAAACCTAGTTCAAGAAACTTTGGTTTGATATGGGCACGATATACAGGAATAATGTATTCTAGATCTCCTTTTAATATTGGAAGTTCATTCTTGTTATCAAAGTATTGGCATTTACATTTAAATTCAATGATTTTAAATCAGAGAATACAAGAATCTGTTATATTTAAACTTACTTCAAGTTTCTTTTGCAAAATCCAAATAGCCCAGTTGCATAGACCAAGATACAACAGATTTATTAATAAATAATAAAAATTAGATATCCTTATATAGGTTCAAATTGTTTCTTTATACTTCCTGCTTTTGAGTATATGATTATATTTATTCTCAACACATCTATTTCCATCTGCAACCATATAACAGCATTACAACCAGCCCTCCTCTAACTGCACAACACTCGCTACCACATGGATCATAAATTCCTTGAACTGCAGTTAAACCAATATTTTTAACTCATCATTTTTTCATTCCATGACAATTAGGTCACCATTGTCTATTTTTATAGAAATTAAATATTAACTACTGATGGTCTAATGACCTAAAAACGCAGACATGAATTATCGTTTGGTTATATATGCACCTTGTTTCTTACCAGATAAAAGGCACCGCCCTCTCGGTTTATCTGCATGATTTACTTATTTACATTGCAACCAATGTCATCATTATACAAGTATGTATCCATGACTATTTGGTCCATGAATTAAAGATTACAGACATAAAGAAATATGACATACACATCTTGCCTCATAAATAAGATCTCATAGATATATCTCTGCTAAAGTATGTCCCATAAATAATTGATCATTTGTTGCTATTTTCAAGTTACAACTTATGGAATTCAAAAGCAGTATTGTTTTGAAGGAAGGAAACTGGAATACCTGACTTTCTATTCTTAATGAACGAATTTATTCAACATGGAGATAAGCATTGGAATGATCAGCATGAAATAATAATCAGTTTGTCTTAAATATGACAAGAAGTAAATCCAGACCTGGGAATTTTGAAATCTAGGAATCAAATTTGAGAAGTTGAAAACTTTATGTTAAGCTTAAATAGGCCTTAATTATTCTGAAAATGCTACCTTATACAAAACTAAGCATTATAAAGATAAAATTCCATTTTTAAAGAAAATAGCAAATTGCTATCTTTAGTAGACAGCAGGGAAGAAACCAACCTGGTTTACCGACATCAACAGAATTGGAACAAGGTGATCATTCAAAAACATTTCTGTAAAACAGCCTGCAGTATTAAGATAAAATGTGACATTTTGCCAACACAATGCGCAAATGACATCCCAAGTGATGCAGTTGCATAAAGAATTATGTAATGTTACCCCAGTAGAAAGCACTTGATACTTTTCTTTAGTAAACAACACAGATATTGTATCCACAGATATCAGATATTGTATCCACCTATCTAAAGAGTATATTTGGTAAATTGCAAACAGGAACAAAATTGTCAAAAAATAGCTCCTGGATTTGATTAAAACAATTCAAAAGCCACATATATGTTCTTTTTTTCATTATATTGTTTCCAATCTTCAAGTATTTGCCTAATCTTTGTAACAAATCTAATAACAATTCTATAATTTAACATATTCAATCATATTAAAAGATCTATTCAATATTCAAAATTACACAGACTTCACCGATACTAATTGTTTTAAAAACAGACCGCAAGAATGCCACAATTGGTAGCTGGATCAGATCTTTCAAATTTTAATGGATACCTAATTTTCAAACAGATAAATCAATCAAAAAAGTTTGAAATCTTACTAAGTTCACAATCATCAAATTTGACATTTGAGAAGCAGAATACTAGTATCTCAAAATTGTTGGTACACAAAATAAAATACATTTCCACTTAAAAGTGTGATTATTTTGACTTGAGAATATAATTTACGGCCAGTGGATTCTTTGAAGAGTTAAGAGGTAGTCACCCAGAACCGTAATTTCCCGACTTCGTAAATGTGCCCTATTTCTGATTTCCCACTGACCTGATGCTTAAATAAAAGCTAAAAAGAGCTAAAATTGCATTACAGGCTACTGAAAATTATGGACAACTGCTTTTTCTTCTAACAGTAATAAAGCCTTGCAGAGTTATATTAAAATTGACTCTTGTTATTTTCTTTAAAAGAAACGGTGGACATAGAAACTTGAATGTTGATCATGAGTTCATATCCTCACTAAATGAAATTTATTATTCCCTAAAAGGGAACAAAAAATAATTTTCCAAAAACTAATTTTGTCAATATTATTGCAAATCTATACAGCATTATCTAGGTATTAAATAAATAACAAAACGGTTTTACTTTGTGAATTTTGCAATACTCATTTGACTTTTCTCTAACTAGCGACAGAAAAAATACTAAAATCCAAGTGATAACAGGAGTTTATATATGGATTGTTAAAATCTGTAAAAACAAAATTTTGTCATTTATGAATTTACAAGAATAATGTTCTGCACACTTGCACTTACTAGTAGTATATAAAAAACACTTTGATTTCTCAAAAATCTTGATAAAATATGGATTGTAACAACAAATTTACTCATGAATCATGGATGAAATTTCCAATGAGTTAAGCATCATAATAAACAATAAGAATTTAAATTTATATTCTTACTACATAAAGGTAGCAGAATTCGGCAGGGAAAATGCAACCAACATTATGTATGTTAATTTCAATGGCAATCAGAATATCATGACCCAGTTTTTAACGAAGAAACGAACGAGCGAACGCACCAAATAATAGAAAACCAAATCCTGTCATGCTGTCATATCTAATAAATAGAGAAACTCAAGTAAGACACATGCTAGCTTTGGATAAAAAGTCGTCATGAATATTTCACATGTTTCGCTTATGTCCATGAATTAAAGATTACAGACATAAAGAAATATGACATACACATCTTGCCTCATAAATATAAGATCACATAGATATATCTCTGCTATAGTAT
>JXSR01S008148.1:45176-56639 GCA_000969725.1 Ophiothrix spiculata
TATGCAAAGGGTTTGGTTTCAAAACCCAATTATCTATTGATATTTCATATGATATGTTAGTAATTTTGGAAATTACAAAATATACCTTTAACCTGGACTAAGGTACAGACTGAAAATATGTCCTTTTGACCTAAGTGGTGCCTTGTCTAAATTACTTGTGGGTTTTTCAATGAATCAAATACAATTTATGTTGTTGGTCATGATAATAAATAGTGGTTGGAGTAGGGAGTTGGGCAGGGGACGAAATTGACTTGGCGACAACTGATTCTCATGCTTGATTAGTAATTGGACAAGACTTTGATTGAAGCAGTCGTTGAATTGAATTGGGCCAGGCTCCCGTAAAAGAAGACATCAGGACCTTCCCATCATGCATTGCTTCCGATGGAATTTTTTGTACGGGTTGTAATAAGAGGGTTTAGGGATGAAACATAGCACAATTAGCAGACCTCATCCCAATTTTATATTTCAGATATGTTTCATCCATAAACCCTCTCATTGAAACCTGTATAAAAATCCCATTGGTAGCAATGCATGATGGGAAGGCCCTGATGTCTTCTTTTGGCTCCCGTACCATAATGCATATATTGGCCACTCACAATGTGATAAAAAGTACGGGTTTTGAAATCTAAAGGCAAACTGACCACATTACCGGTCGCCCCTGGCTAGGCACGTGCATCAACCGATGGTGTGTTTGTAAACCCCCTATTATCACATTTTCACTCTGACACGATTCTTGTCCAAATCTGTACGATGCTACTTTGTCAATCTTACAGCGCAGGTGTACATGCAGAGTGCAATTTTGATCAAGCTTTTAACATTATTGATTTTCTTTGGATAACATTTTGCAAACTTTTGAGACTGGCGGAAAATTGAAAGAAATTTATTTATGTGTCTTGATGGCTGTTACTTTTTATTTAGGTTGCTGTTTTGAATGAAATAAATGGCAGCGGGTGGATCAATTGTTTATTCTACTCGGCTTGGAGAGCTAACATATCTTCCAGTTTGTCCATTCTATGGGACATAACAGTATTATCATCCGGCTTTTTCGCCGACTGTTTTGTTTTGACAATTTTCTTGCCGGTTTTGTTGGCTGACAAGTTACTTGTCTTAGTAGTCGCTGCCGAATTCGGCAGACTTGCATTCTCCGACGCCGATTTTTCGGTCATCATGACAGAATCAGTAGTCGATTTTGCGCCTAATTTGACTGTTTGTTGACCCCTTTCGGGTCTTTCATAGTCTTAGTATTATTTTCGTTGTTATCGCCCATGAATGAAGAATGCCTTTTAAAAGGAGTAAAATTCTTCGGCGAATTTAGCTGATATAAATTGTAATGCAGTTACTGCATGAACATACGCAACGATTATTAACTACGCATGCGCAACTGGGATCTCACGGAATCTCTAAGCTAACGAGATTTCGAGATAAAATTTAGGTCGCTGTTTTGAATGAAACAAATTACAGCGGGTGGATCAATTGTTTGTCTGTCCCCATGCTTCATGATGAAGTCATGCCCTGTCCCATAATTTTATCAAGTCCCAATTTAGCAGGTTCGTTCTGCAAGAAAGGTTGAGGGACCCTGTCATCAATTGCATGATTGTAATTGACAACCTGTCCTGGCTCAATCATACCAAAAATCTATGATCATATATACCTAGACATATAGTTGTATAAGCTTATAGAACCAGTTTATATAATTCTGTATATGATGTGTAGCCAGCCTAAAAGCTGTCTGTTCTGTTAGATATTATTAAGAATGTCATTTTTCCATTAGTCACATCATTAAATTGTTGACTTGCATTGTTTTGAGTCGAGCTGAAGGTAAAGAATGAAAAACTATGAGCTTGTGGAGATCAAAAAATGATTGAAACACACACCTTTAAAATAACATGGCATGACTCGCACCCATGGCTTGCATCTTGCTTGCATCCTCCAAACTCATGCCTTCAACTCACATCTCTCTACTTGCTAATTCAGTATGTAGTGATTATGACTCCCAACAACTGATTCACACAAATCCCTTGAAAACAAGCTATGTGCTATACTTTTTATGTGTGGTGATCATTTCGATCATGGTTCAAAGCCAAAGAGCATGGACTACTTGTTAAGGTGATAACTGGATTACAAACATTTCTTAACCGAATTACTTCACCCAGTAGAAACGAACCATACATCATTTGCATTGCAACCGTGCATGCATCATCTTACCCTGGACAGGGTCAGACCCTACGAACCCCTGTATTGTTACAACGCTGATTTATATCATTTAATCCATATGGGGTTTTTATTTAAGATTGTTTTATATATGTGTCAAACAATTCTATACAAACTTTTCATTCCATTCAACCACAAAGTATTTTAACCTATTTCAAAATTAGATGAAAGGTCATAATGCTCAGCCAACAATTTTATGGATACCCAAGTGCAAAATTTGATCCATCCCTATAAATTGTGTATGAAAATACAGAATACTTGATAATTAAATAACTTTTATATAAGAAATTCATAAAGCAGCGAAATACTAGCAATATTCATTTCAATCTTTGAGCCTTGACAAAATGTGAGTCCGCAACTCTTCACTTTTCAATCAAGAAACGTTCAAAACTTCGAAATATTAGGTAGAAAACTTCTAAATCAAAGCATTATCAACTCATCAACTTTTTATTTCAAACTGGGGTTTTACAAGATAAGTACTCATCTAGAAACTTATTCCAGTCCACCCCATATGACCAACAGCAAATCAAACCAATCATACAAAATTTCTACAATATCCTGTATGGTTTTATACTTTTTTAGAGGTAAACATGAGCCTAATTTATTTATTCCCCAGAGGCAGCCTGTGCCTCCAGGGAGAGAATAACTTCACTTCAATTTTTCTTGATACTTGTAAACTCCGAATAACCATTTCGTTACATAATTCACTCCCAAACATTCCTATATATATCTTGATTACAATTTCCCTCAACCAAAACGAATCAAAGTTGACAGGGGAACATTCCAAAGGATGTAATGTTTGTGGAGCTCAAGTCCGAGCGATTTGACAATAATCTAGGCTAACCTCAGGGGCCGTAACCAGAAACAAGCTCATAAGGACATCAAGTCATGATATAAGTCCCGCAAGATTTTTTCTGCATGGTTTATTTATTATACCAGACATATAAATCACGCTCATGAAAATATCACGCAACTGTCAAAACTGTAGACGCTTGCCATGATTTGCAGCTCCATCATATCATTAAAGGAGGCAAAAATATCCGAGTTGCCGTGGCGATTCCTAAGATGGCTGATCCGATGGCATGCGGATTCTCAACACTGATTGACTGCTGATAAATGTGGTAACCTATATTGGAATAAAGTGGTTAAATTGATGGTTGATTGGGTTTAACTTGTTTTGAAATTTGAGATTTTGTTTTGTGTGTCAATACTGATATGCCTACTGTTCAATGATATCCTTTACTACTGAGCTGGTGAAAAACTGGTGGCAGTAATGCATACATGTAGAAAGGTTCGAGGCTGGGAGGTTTTAAGTGTGATCTCATCAGCACGCCACAGGAGTCCAGATGGGCTGAAAGCACCTCTCAATTGTCTCTAAAAATTATTTAAACCTCATCTATTTCAACATGATTACCTGGCTCCATTTCAGCATTTGCAAAATATATAAAAGCCCTCGGCCCAAATTCATGAAACCCTGCTAACTCTAGTTAGCTGCTAACTCTTAGTCTACCTGTCAAAATTTGACAGGTATACAAAGAGTTAGCAGCCAACAAGAGTTAGCAGGGTTTCATGAATTTGGGCCCTGGACAATAGCGAGTATGAACAGCATTAACGGTATAAAGACCTTGCATTGCGGACGCTTTGTTCGTTTGTCTTGCATCTAATCCTTTGAGTCCTAATTGCATAAAAAAGTAACTATATTTCCATCGTTGAGTTAGATTATTAGCAATACCCTGTGTGACATCTTGCACGATGAAATTACATTTTTAGAGTATATGCGAGATTGTATTTCAACCAGTATAGCAAATGTTAGTTCACGTTAGGTGTAGCACAGGCCAATAATAGAATGAGAATAAAAATTCAAAATATTAACTTTTTTTTAAATCTTAAGACTATATTTTACAGGAAAAACACCAATGCTTCTTCATGTACCTCAAAAGCCTTACCTAACAAAATGTTTTCAAACTATAACTCCGATAAGTGATCAAGGGTGCCTTTAAAATCAAGTATATATAATAAGTAATGGGGCCAAATGGTTGACAAATTTAGCAACTCTATTATCCGCGATATTGAGTCTGGCATTGCCGTTCATGCTCAGCTTTCTATGCTCTGTTTCACAGTGATTCAGCAAGCTTGTAATAGACGATATTCAACAGTTGTATACGAAGCAATAATCACAGGCGCTGATCTGTTTTAAATGGTGCCTATATAGATCATGATTTGGGACGACAACAAGTTATATTTTTGTGTCATAATTGAGCCGAGATAGACAGGGAAGCCTGGGCTATAATGCTACCAGCTGAGATAGACCGGGAAGCCTGGGCTATAATGCTACAAGCGTCAACTCTGGGAATACTGAAATTGATTGATATGAAGTATTGGTTTTTATATTTTAGGTGAAGTGTAACAAAAGTCATCCAGTCATGACAGCTCAGAGCAGGAATGTTATAGGTCGGTTTATATCTATATTTACTTCAAATCTCTCGTTGCTGAGCCAGTCTATAATACTTTCCTGAAAAGGTCGTCAATATCAGTATCATCAATGAACGGACCTTCTTTGCAAAGGCCCACATCCATACTAGAGCAAGTTCGAATACTTCAAATTTTGGGAAAGTAGACCTTTTCACTCCCTCCAGTAAACTAATTCATCTTTAGAATATATTTTTCAAATGTATCTAATGAGAGGAGCCCCTATCTCTTTTTAAGTTTGTCAAAACATAAACAATATTGCTTATAAGTTCTCAATTATATAAAGACATCATTGGGTAAATTATCAATATACAGTAGAAACTCATTATAACGAAATCTGATATAAGAAAAACCCTGTTATAAAGTAGTAATTTTCCTGTACCATTTTACTTATTTCTTTTGTTTTTTATTGTTTTAAAAACCCTGATATAACGAAATTTTGGATATAAAGTAATTTGTCTGTCCCCTGCAACTTCGTTATAATGAGTTTCTACTGTATATGTATGCCTTCAAATTTCTTGAACATTTTATCTTAATATTACTAAAAAATACATGAGCCCTGGCCCCTGTTTATACCTGTATGTATAAAATGAGCTTAATGTTGTAATGAACTTTCCTTTACGTATAATTTTCCCACTCACTCCTTCAAAACTTGCACTAATAAAGTTCAATTATTTATTGCTTCAACAAACTTGGTCACAATTTGCAATTTATCAATAAAAATGTCGCCTCCTGTCGCCTCCCCTCTCCTTCCCCCTTCCCAACTTTGACAAAAGATATTTGTTCAAAAATGAGGGCAAACAACACCTTATGGTGGCAAACAAAACATTCATTACATGAAAGTCCTGGGGTGGGGGTACTCAATATGATTTGTGCAGTAAAAAGCCTTGTTT
The DNA here is from genome assembly GCA_000969725.1 of Ophiothrix spiculata. NCBI lineage: Eukaryota > Metazoa > Echinodermata > Ophiuroidea > Amphilepidida > Ophiotrichidae > Ophiothrix > Ophiothrix spiculata. The sequence goes on from JXSR01S008148.1 coordinate 50,750, forward strand.
CTACAGATTTTATTTGCAAAATATAATGCACATATTTTTGCATAATTTTCCAATAAACATTTTTGATATTCTAGAAAAATTGACACATATTTAGTGATATTTTGATTGGATATATGACCATGCAATAACTAAAGATTTCCTTGTGGAAAAAAGACCAATGTTAAATGGTGCGTTCAGAGTCCAGCAATTTCAACAAGTTCTCCCGCCTTGCATCAATGAAGTCCCGGGATCGATTCCCGCACCCGGTGCTTCAAGAATGTGCATTTGGTTTTCAATCCATACTTGCTTCTGCAGGTTTTTCTCCGGTTACTCTGGTCTTCCTCCTGCATTCAAAACTGAATTTTAAAAACATCTTGGAGCCCTGTTAAAGATAAGCTTCCTTTAGCCTACTTGGTACCAAGTACCGAGTCAGGTTTCCTTGGCGAAAGCCTAAACAAGGTGATTTTTTAACGTTAGTGGTGGGTGGTAGGTTTCAAAATCTAAAGACTGAATCTTTAGACATTGAACGATGTCTCAGTAATGAATTTGCAAGACTTTGAATGCACCACTAGGCTCCCCCTCAACACTGGATGCCCACTTTATAGAACACGTGCCCCACCCCGCATGAGTGAACTCAGTCAATCTCTGTCCCACCAAACTTGCACTTTTAACAAGCCTCCCCTTCACTCCCTATTTTCAAACTCATTAGCTTATGAATAGTTTCCTAATCGTGCAAAGTAGGTCTATGTGTCAACCGTTTCAGAAAGCTTACCGACCGAACTAAATTTTGTCATGAGATTTCACACCATGGTAACACGCAAATTACATCATGCCCCAATTTGAACATTATTTTAGACGGCCCTGTGAGTCTGCAGAATTTGGCATACATAAAGAGAACAAGTAACAATTATTCTTAACCTATTTAATGTGCAAAAACAGTTATCTCATTCAGTAAGCTTAAATGAAGCATGATTAAATAGGCCAGGCAACTAATAGACATGTTTCAAAACAATGTCTCCTTATTTAATTTTGAAATTTTCAAACACTGAAACACAGTTCTACCATCCAGAATCTGTTTACTATTTGTACCCTAATGGATTTTAAAAGTACCATAACCCTCTAAAAAGGATATTTCAATGACAAAAAAGTACTGTAAGCATGATCATAATTATAGCACCAAAGTTGCAACATTAAAAATATTGCATTACATTTGAATGCTGAATAGTATGTTAGCAAATTTCAGTAATTGTGAAATAAAAATGCATACAAAATTTGAAATTGTGAAAATTCACTAAATTTTCATGCCGTGAAATTTAAGGGCTTTACAGTATTCATACTGATGAATATTCATTATTCAAATGAAAAGAGAGAGAAAAACAAGTTCGCTGGTTCCTTGTTTCTATCCATTAACTTGTACATTAGAGACAGCGCTGGGAATCATTCATCAAAGTTATACAACTCAATAGCTATCACACATCTCACACTTTTATACAGAATCATCTTAAAATAGCTGCCCTTTCATAACGGAGCCGTTAAGTTATCAGAGCTCTACAGTTCAACCATGGAATACCTAGATATTGTTAACAAAAACACATCCAGGCAGCTATTGAAAATGCATCAATCTTACAATTTCTTTTCATCAAGAGTGATTTTCCCATGTCTGTTTTCAAGTATCATTTTTCATATGTCCCTTTATATCATGTTCACAAACACTAGTGTCAAGTTCACAGTGAAGAGCAATAATTGAAATTGCGATTTCATCACAAAATATATCTATTACTACTTGTGTTGAGACTATTCTCTTGAAATGCATTTCTGAGTAGGCAGAGTTGGAAAGCAACATTCTCAATAGAATCTAGGCTGATCATATAGCATTCTCAGAGTCTTTCTGTTTTCATCGCTCAATGTTATTCTTACACACGCCACACCTAAGAGCAGATCATTGTTAGCCAATAATGATAAAGAGTCTGAATATAAAATAACTTGGAGGAAACTATTCTGAGTTGGGGACTAGTAACATTTCTTTGGTAGGATTGGATGGCCTAATTTTTAAACTATGTGGCTTTGGATCCGACTATTGTCTTACAAAAAGACCTTTGAGTTTTGAAACCTCTTAAAGTGGATTCCTAGATCCTGGGATGAAATGGGATACTTGCAAGTGACTGGAGCAATGTACACAGGACCGCACATATTCCCTCATCATGGTAGTGCCCTCATACCCATAAACACAATTAATTCTTTAATTAGTTTAACCGCTTTTTACATGCAACCTTAAGATTGTTTAGCCCAGAACGGGGGCGAACACGCATAAGCTGGTATCAGGGAGGCTTGGACACAATTTTAAAGGTTTTACCCCCTGTTTAAGCGTAATTTCTGGCCTACTGTACCTTGGGCGATCTTACATATGCGTCATTCTTATATTTGCACCTAAGACCACACCCCTAACTCCAAGCGTCCTGTGTTTGTGCACAGGGCTCAAAGCGCACAGTCAGTAAGGTATTTGTTATTGCTAAATAAATGTCATTTTTGGGAGGCTCAATTTTGCTTGATATAATATCTCAAAAGTAAATCGTTGACCATATTTTTTTGCAAAGAACTATATAAGGATCAAAACATACGCGTAAAAGGATAGAACCATTTTTGTCATTATCTTTAATTTCAACGTACAAGTCAATGACAAAAAGTGGTAATACATAAATGGATTTTTCTCAAAAACTAAGTTGGTGACCCCCTTTTCTTATTTCAGAAATGTGGTCAGCACATATGTTTTAAAACATCATGATCAAAAAATAAGAAAAAAAGGTTGAATTCTTTCTGTGCTAAACCACCTTAAAAGTGTCAAATAACATTTTTAAGAAAAACGCATTTCATTTCTAAGATAAATGACAAATAACCGACTAACCCAACTATCTTAAGCTCCAAAATTTTCATCATGAAACTTTTATGATTATCTTTTGGAAGTAAGTCAATATTTTTCGGAACCGAAACAAATCGTTTCTTCCTGAGGAGTACTTGTGTCTAATTCACGTCAAATCTTTTGAACCAGTTGTTCACTACTTGGGATCAATATTAAACCCAGATAACTTATTTGCTATGAAATGTCTTCCAATTCATGCACTTTTTCTTGATCCAATGTGTAAGCTTAACAAATTTCAATGTTTCCCTTCAGTAAATAGGACTACGTAAGGCAGCTTAAAGCTGTCACATCATAAAAACATACAAATAATTTCAAATTAGAGTTAACATTGGATTAAAGTCTATCACAAAAACATCACATGCAAAATGAACTCCCTAAGCTAGTGCTTTTAAACAACTTCAATTAGATTATGGGATTAATCTGATTTAAATCACTTAAGTTATAAAATGATACCTATGAACTACATATTAATGATTTTAATCCTTAAAAATATCTAACAAATGACAATAATTTAGGTCAACTATTATTTTTTACCTTTACGAGTTCCAAAATCCGAAAATCAGGTCTACTTAATCCAAATTTACCCTCTTCTTATCCGCAATACAGGTGTTTTTTATTATAATAGAAAGATTAAGAAAATTACTTTTCTTAAATCAATTAAGTTATTAAATATGTAAAGCATAACATGTTTTATTCAAAAGAATTAAACAACCCTTATTTTTCTGGAACTTTTAATCTTCAAAATATTTTCGGATTATGCTAAACTGAAATCAGTTTTATAAGTTGCTCTCAAGTTAAAATCAAATACGGTAAATGCAAAATTAAAAGAAATTCTCAAAAGACAAAAAAACATTGTTAGGTATTTGAAAAATGGAGCCTGAATATCTAATTAATGAACTTATTTTACCATATAATTGAAGGACAAGTGGGAGAAGATGCCTAAAATAAGTTTGATCGATATAAACTAAATTAGGAATACAATTTTTATTATCAAGTATTTTTTACCAAAAATAAAAAATTAAAATTCTGGTTGAGGAAACGATTACAAATTTGCATTTCCTTCAATAAACGTCAAACAATCCTGAAGCTACTAGACAAATCTATTGTCTCGTTATCTGTCTGATTAACTTGATATAGATCACCATAAATAGGTCATGATTTTGTGTTAAGGCTACTGTCCTTTTTTCCTGTGTTAGACCAGCTTCGGCTGAATCGGGCAACCCTGGGTAAATATGTTGCAAATAAAAATAAAACGAATAAAAAAAAATCATGACAGAGATGGAGAAATGGCATGTTTACTGCAAGTTTTTGCTTACTTAAATTTGTCAGAATATCACAATTTTTGATGTACATGAAGAATAGAGTCTCTAGAGTAGAGTCTCTATATTGTAAATAAACCTCGATTAGTTATTTCACTTCCATGAACAAGTTTAAAATGGCGTCAAGAGATTAATATGTGGTGTTTATTTTGAATGACAATGTAATAAACTCACGTTGTTTTGCTTAGCCAAAACGAGTGAACACTACGACTACCGAAAACTCTCTGTTTGAGCTCAGTATTTGCCTGTATTTAATATTTACATTCCTTTGTATAGTTGTCTAATATGAGTATTTGTATAAGTTACATGTAAATTGGGCGTTAAGGTAAAAATTACTATTTTTCTATTTAACAAAATTATTGTAATATATTAAGTTTTATATTTCACATCATGATCTCAAGACTGTCCAGATGGCTCAGTGGATGTTCCTGTGTTTGTAATGCATGACTAAGGGACGCACCATTAGATATCCAGGGGAGGGAGCAGAAAGTTATTTGAAAAAAAAATCCCCCTTCCATAAGAAGGAAAAAAAATCCCCCTTGAACATGGAATAGGCAGAAAAACAGTAATTTCCAGGGGGGGAAATAGCTCCCGAATGGGACGCGAAAAAAAATTCAACCCCAAACCCAACTTCCTGCTTCCCCTTGGAAATCTAATGGTGTGCCCCTAACCTGAGTAGCCATGGTTCGAGTCACCAAAAATGCAGTGAAAACTATTTCTCTTTTCATGATTAAAAAAAGCAATTCTCAACAGTCAATTTTTCTGAACAATCAATGTCATGTAGCCTTAATAATTAAAGATAGAAGAAACTTGGCCAAAAGTACATGACCTAATTCGCTGTCATTTGCCATTAAACTTAATCCTACACATGCTACATAGTAAGCTTACATTCAAAATCATTGGTAATTATGTTTAAACTAAATCACTAAAGTCACCTTATGATGTCATCTTTCTTAAAACGGAAATGAATGTTTTACAATATAAAACTTTCTCTTGATTTGGTTATACATAGAAGAAACATTTTGGGCAACAAAATTGCTTTTTATGATTAAGCTTACGACTTCAGCACGCAAAATATTTGAGAGTCATGATGGTGTAGCATCCTAATCATTCATCCGGTTTTACGGCACAATCTTCAAATTAAACAAGAGGTTTTGTCACACGCAAGGCTGACATATAACACTTCTGCGCAACAGACAAAACTTTTGATTTCATACGATAATCAGGACAATCAAAGTCTTGAGTTACCTCATTATGTCATCATTTTGCAAACGTGATGAAAATATAATTGCATACAATCCGAGAAGTAACGAGAGGTGAAGTGCATAAAACGAGGCAATTTAGTCTGCTTGTTCATAACCAATTTGACATTTCAACAAGCCTAAGACCTACATATTCGTAACAAATTATACTCATAAAATCTCGCCTTTATTTTGTCAATTTGGTTCATTTTATGGTACAAATTTGAGAAGTTTATTTCTATACGTGTTAAATCCACATAATTAATTGTACTCCTTGTAGTTTCCTCCTGTGAAGGAGCACTAAAGAGGAATTTCCGAAATGATGGACCCAGGGACTCAGTTTTAAAATAGCCAGGGGAGTTTTAAAAAGCTCTCCTGGAGGTAATAAGGAGAGCATTAATATTCGAGCGCGCGTAGCGCGTGAGCATAACGGC
>JXSR01S008151.1:0-11462 GCA_000969725.1 Ophiothrix spiculata
AAGCATATTTACGAAAGTTGAACGATAGACCGATAGATAGATAGATAGATAGACCGATAGATAGATACGACTAGATCATGGTTCTATAAACCCAGGCACTATGTGCATGGGTTAAAAACCTATTTGAATGCATCAGAGCCAAATTTTGTTCTTTGCATGCATTAGACCTTGTACCTTGACAATCAATTCTTAGTCACTGAGTGTGATTTTACTTCGTAATAAGGAATTTTGGCCATCCATTATGAGACGATAGATGACAGTGCGTTCAGCGTGAAACGCAGTGGAGCCGCCAATCAAAATCATGGCGCGATGCAGGTATACGCACACCTCCGGCGCGAACAGCTTTACTGCGTTTGAAATATTTCATGTTTGAATAGGGGTGTACGTTTTTCCAAAGATAATGTTTATAGTTTTTGGCAATAATTTTCATCGTTTTTGGTTTATAAATGACTCAAATTTGTGACTAAGAATGAGAATAATGGGCACCCCCTGCGGGGGCACCCATTACTCAAAATAATGTACGCCCATCCATTATGAGGCGATAGATGACAGGCAAAACAATAAATCACCATCTTTTATTCTCTAACTCATGGACACCAACAAAATGTCCCCGGGACAGTGTCATTTAGAGGGACCTAAGGGCTTGGACGGTCTGCTGACGATAATGCTGAAGTGGCAGCTCAAGACCATGTTACTTGGACATTTGTCTCTGCATGTCAGGCAGTAGGTGCAGGGATATATAACACTGACCAGTATGCAGGTAGATAGGTATGCATATCAAAAAAAAACCCTCCGGTCTGCCGGGGTTGGAGGTTATATTAGCCCCAAAGGGTGTTTTAAGTACTTCCCACCATTCAATTCAAACTGTTACTTCCACAGCTTATAAACAATACACTGGGTGAACTAACTGCATAGACTTACATGTCAGAGGTTGATTTAAGCCCTTCCCATCATACAATTCAAACAGTCTCTTCCACAGCTTACAAACAGCTCACTGAGTGAACCAACTGCATAGACTTATATGTAAAACTACTGATGGAAAACTTGCTATAGCAAATTTATTAGTTTGTCCAACTGTGAATGAAAAGGACCTTCAGAAAGAGGATAATCACAGCTTGATATCAATGCAAACAAACCTGAGTTGGACAGAGTTTTTCATTCCCAAAATACAGTTTGAAATAGAGTAAATTCAAACTGTTTACCATACAAATGAATGCAGTAGTGGAGTGACCTTGGTTAACATTCCATGGGGTCTACTGGTATGTTGCTGTGTGTTATGGGAAGGGCTTAAATCACCCTCTGCTTACATGTTAAACTGCTGATGGAAAACTTGCTATAGAAAATTCATTACTTAGTCGAAGTGTGAATAAAAAAGACCTTCAGAAAGGGGATAATCACAGCTTGATGTCAGTGTAAACAAATACCACTTCGACACATGTCTTCATTCCCAAAATACAGTTTGAAAAGGAGCAAATTCAAAATATTTGCCACACTAATGAATGTAGTAGTGGAGTGACCTTGATCAATATTCCGTTGGGTTAGTCATATGGTTGCTGTGTGTTATGGGAAGAGCTTTAATCATCCTTTGTATTAGCCCAAAAGGCACTTCTGTAAAGTTCTTGTAAACCTGAGCAAACCCATCAAAAACAAGGGATGTTAAAACATGAGTTTTCAAACAGTGTCAGTATTTCTATCTGTGAACAACCATATGCCCCCTCTAATGTTATTAGTTGTAACTACCAGAACTGGTAACTACATAGAACTAATTTCCGGCTCTCGATATTGTTCAATTTAGTGTGTGTACATGTCTGGTACTCTGAATCAAACAAAAATCCCTGTGAAATTAGGAACAATCCTAGTTCTAGTAACTATCATTTCCTTCCTAAAACCAAGCCTGATTTATTTTCCGGACAAAAAACAACAATAAATAAGACCAAAACCCATGCTCTAAGTTTCCTGAAAACAAAAATGTAGATGCAACTAGACACTTCAGGTGATTTTTAAATTATGAATCAAATTGCTTCAAATGAATTTTAAATAAAAGCAGGGGATCTAAAGAACCCAAATCCGTTTGAATTTTTCAAATCCGACCTTCCGTTGCAAAGTTATGAAGGTTTTTGTATTGTTAATTTAACTAATTTTGGAGAACGCAGGATAGGGGATAAATCTTTTAGTTTCTTTATTTTCGCCAAGCAAGGTCACGGCACCAATCCAGTTACACCCCTAGTCAATACACAGAGTAATTTGGTCAATATTTTAATTGTCTGAATGGATATTACACACACAACAGGTGTTATTTTGCAGCTTTTTGCGCCCACACATGCGCGGGATATTTAAAGATGATTAGTTCCGCATGATAAAGAGCTGATCAAAATTACTTTAGGCGGAAGAATAGGCGCAGAAATTACACCCAAACAATCATTATTTTTGCCGTTTGTTGTTTATTTACATGTGATTTAACAGATATATTAAAAAAATTCTTGAGTGTGTATGGATGTCCACATAACTTGTAGACAACTGAAATTCTCTTTTCTTCACTTCAAAAAAAATTGGCAAACCTTTGTAAAATCAATAACTCTGCAACCACAAATCAGAATTTTTTCCTACAAATAAGTGGCTGTGCATGGACAAAATCATCTCCCTGATAACATATTCTTAAATAGAAATGGTCTATCATATTGCGCGGAACTCAGAAAAACATCTGAAACGCAGGTGAAAACGTATCTAGAAACATTTTGTTTTCAGTATCAAAACAAAACTATCAAGCCCACTTAAAGTCACGCCTGCTTGAATATGAGCTATGCGTCAACGTATTTGTGTGTCAGCGGTGTGAAAAATCAACGTTCTCCTGCCAAGTAATGGGTAAATGAAGTATCTAATGCAACCTTCTTGTACTCAGACCAGACTTGGGTTGGGTCAAGTGAGAGCGATATAGATAATGGAACCAGCTGACAGTGACTGATTTGCCGCTAAACAAACTTGACAAAACATTGCCATTTACTTGAATTCATTTTTGAATTACTTTTGAATGAACTCTTCATATTTAAATGAGCTAAATGAAATGAAATAAAGCATTAACAATTTGATTTTCTGCAACTCATTGCACTGTGTTAAGTCAAAAATAAAGAAACAATTAAAGAGTATGACAAACTTGAACACATGAAATTGAGCCAAACCAGAGCCAATTGTAAAAGAACAGGGGATTTATAGTGCTCTATGCCTCCCTAATTTGTCATTCAATGGAGCCACATCAGCACACTTTATACAGTATCACCAAAGTAGTAAGCTTAAAATCAGGCCTGCTTAGATCATCAAAATATAGAGACTTTTATTACAAGTAGATTATTATGGAATCAACCAAAGTCAGATTCATGTAAACTATTTAGGTTAGGCCCAAAACGGTTCTGAAAAATTCTGACCTGAGCAAAACCAACAAAATTGGGGATTAATACGGGATAGGGATGTAATGATCTGATGAAAGGGGTGGCAGAGGTTAGGCCCTTATGAAAAATTTGGACCAAGTATATGTTAGGTCCAATCCAAAATTTTAAGGTTGGGGTAGGGGTTAGTATAGTTAGAGTGTGTTTATATAAGGGTCTAGTGAGTTTGAGTCGGGTCACAGTTAGGGTCAAATTTTTTATGGGACCTATTAAAACTATACTTTTTCCAAAAAATTCTGACATGATGAGTAAAATCACTTGACACAGATCACTGTTGAGGCAGCGCCCATCCAGTCGGCGGCTTGGTAAATGATATTAATGGACTCTGGATCAGGGTACAATTAAGTGCTTCTGTTTTCAAATCCCTAATTCAATGATTGCATTGGGCATAATCAGAAATTAAAATAACATTTTCAGTAAGGGTCTAGCTGCCAAGTCTCGCAAAATATCCCTGTTATTGTGTGAAATCAATGTATTCTTACTTTTACCCCCCTTTAGCTATTATAGTAACCAACAAGAACATCCCTCTTTATTTTATCCTTTCTACGGCACAATTTAAATGAGGGCAGTATTTGTCTATCACAAAACCCATGTGTCCCTACAAATACAGGACAGGTATCCCGTTTTGCCACATTTTTAAGCCTTTGTACGCTGTACAAGTCAATTTTGAAAATATTACAAGTTCAATAATTTGTGACTTCAAAATTTAAATCTCTTGTTGAATTTCAGTTTTCGAAAACATACTTTCTTGAAATATTTTGGTAAGCATTCCATTTATCTACTCTTGGAAAACAAATATACACATAGAACTAGCTTGAATAGTGTCATGTATGTATTTCTGATTATTTTCTTTTAATGAAGCATAGTTTTCACTTCCTAGTATAATTGTATTCAACAAAAAAATCAAAAATAAAGTTTCAATAGTCAAGTAATAACAACTGTACAATAATACAATAACATATGAATCATTTTGTCATGTACGTGTCCGGGGGAGGGGGGGTACTCAAATTTGGTTTCAGTATGGACATGCCGTTTGGAATTTTGGAAAGCCACCCATCCATATACCAATTTTTAACAAAAACTGACCCATCCATATACCAAATCTTCTAAATTTTGAGCCAAATTTAATCAAAATTCTCATTTTTCTGTCAAAATTTTCTAACATTTAGATAAGAACTGTCCAAATTTGTGGCATTTGGCACAAATTTCCGAAAATTTTGAAAAGAAAACCCATAAAATACCATATTTTGAGAAGAAAAAGGACCGATTGGAGTACCAGAAAGCCTGATTTTGCTACCCGAATTTGCGGCACGTCCCCATAATATAACCCCTTTAAAGTAGGCTCCCCGATGTACATGTACTTTTGAAAATAGCTGTGCATAAACTGGTCATGGTAAACTAATTGTTGTGAACCTTTTTCAAAGCTGTTCATGCACTTGTTTCGTTATTACTAATTGTCACTATTGAGAACAATATGGTTAGAAATTTACAATGACTGGTTCTGCTATATGTCAATCTCTTCCACTGTCATTACAAATAAATTTTAAACTTAGAGTCAATTTTTTCTCAGCGGTGTTGAAAACAAGTTGATTTAATATGGGGATAATCAAAGTAGACTTCAGAATTTGCTCTTTTGGTAACATTTTCCAAAATACACAATTTTGCAAATTATTAGGAGCATTGGGTCTGTGACAAAAAGCCACTCATTAATATACTGTACTAAAAACCTTTCAAGTGAGCACACCTGTATACGTATATTGTCAGTAAGAACCCGGCTCTACACAAACAACATGGAATGCTACGGAGCAGGGCCGTACGAAGGCATGTAAGCCAAGGGGGGCAAGCACATTTACCGCCCGAAATTCATGTTTCGTCCCGATCTATATACCGTCAATTTGTTTGTAATGCGCGCGCAGCGCGCAAAAATTTTACTATTTCCAGCCAAAAATCGATATAAAACCGCTTATTTTGACTAAAATTATGTGGGACAGTAATATCGGGACAGTAAAAGTAGTGAAATATATCGTCCCGATATTTTGATTTTTGTCCCGCCAGCGTCCCGATTTTTCGAGCCAGGGGGGGCAAGTCCCCCCCCGCCCCCCCCCCCTTGTACGGCCCTGCTACGGAGGCTGTTAGGAAAATTCCAAACACAGCGGTCCGGACAGGCCATTGCCACTGCCAATATTTACAAGACACCGGCAATACCAGCCTGTCCATATGAATATTAACGAACCCGTAATCTCCCATATTTGGTCATAAATAACAACACGTGACCAGAAAAAAACTCCAACAGTAATAGGATACGAATAACTGTACAAAAAATTAGATTTTGATAAGAAGAAGTAGGGTTCATGCTCAGCCTAAATCAAGTAAATCGTGTCCTCAGCCGCCTGTCCAACAGTTGTGGCAGCAAATTGAGAGAAGCATTCACCAGCCGACTTAAGATGACTTAATCTTGAGTAAATTGTGGCTCGCTGTTAGCGAACAGTTTGGAATATGAAAAGTCTACAGTTCGATTCCAGAAAAGTCATGTTTTTTTAATCCCATCTGTGTTACGGGGATATGCTACAAACGAAATTTAGAAATTCATCATGTTATAAGGACAAGTAAAATAATAAATGTGTTTCCCGTCCCCTCCCGCATAGTTTTTGAAGGATTTTGAAAAATGTTTTTTATTTTTTGTATCTCATGCATAACTTATTTGTGAAAAAGGTTTGAAAAGTTAAAGTCTATGCAATAGATTTACTTCAGTTCAATAAATATTTTAAAGATATTTTGTTTTGATCAACCCTCAAGTATGTCCAAAACTCAAAAATAAATAAGGCATCTTCCTCTTCCAATAACACATCTGATATGGGTGAAAATGGGCCATTTATGGGCGATTTTGCATTGCCATCGAAATAAAAAATAAAAAGTACCTCTTCCTTCTTTTTTTCAAAAACCCGGACAAGAAACATGTTTTATATTTTACTTGGCCTAACATATCTAATTCGAAGTCAAATTTGTACAATTTCTCCTACCTCTTGTTCTGAATACTCAAAGGGTGTCTGAATGAATTCCTGCTCCTCGTCATCCTCCATCTTCATCTTCCTTGGTTACAATCACTTATCTGGTAAAATTAAATCCTTCTAGGATACTTCCAATAGTCAAAATTTTCCAAAAAGTCAAATTTTCAAACACATTGTGACATGGTTGCCACAGATTGGAATTGGTATAGGCCTATCAAACCACATACACATGAATGAAAACCTCAGTGCATTTACAGCAGATATTGATAATTCCAACAAGTTTTTAATATCCACAGATAGCAACTCTGCGCAGAAGAATTTTGGCAAATGACGACAATCTTCAATTCAAGATTCCAAAAGTAAATATTTTTAAATACTGACAACTGGCCAATTCAACTTGCACAAGTTTCTATGCCATCCTCTATATCCAGATCCACAAACATTGTCAAAAAAGATGCATGTCATATTACGGAAACTGTGCAGTTACCGGTAAAGACAAGGACAGCATATAATGAAAGTGAGTTTCCCGGTAAAGACAAGGACAGCATATAATGACAGTGTTATAACTGGTACCAAAGTGAGTTTCCCGGTAAAGACAAGGACAGCATAATGACAGTGTTATAACTGGTACCAAAGTGCTAACTACACCATTAGTCGGCAATTGATAAAATAACTTGACCTGGATTCTTCAACCAGTTATCTCTTATCAAGGTGTTCAAATCTTCATGGCTGCCATATACTAACTTAGTGCACATCAACTACACACATATATATGTGTGGTGCTCTGGCATATTGAGCGGAAAGTCGCGATTGAAGATTTTGAATAAATGGCTGCTAAAGTAGAAATATGATGAAAAGATCAAATTTCGTTTTTTGACATAAAACACATAAATGCATCAGTGTTAACTTATATCTTGCGTTTTGAAGGTCAATTACGCCGGGAAGTGTAATTATTCACGAGTAATTGATCGTGTTTTGCTATTAGACACTATAGTAAACAGTAACTTAAAAATTGATTTGCGACAATTTTTACTGCCAGATTTTGAGTGGACTGCCTTGTATTTCGATCTCTGAATGAAAATTGTAGAAAGAAAGTATGACGTATTATATATCATTTGAAAGCTGAGATTATAGAGAATTACAATATGCCATAAACTCAATTTTGAAAATCGCGACTTTCCACTCATTTTGCCAGAGCACCACTCATATTTCTATCTACTTGTATCTAGTCCTGTCATTAAAACTTAAAAAGGGCTAATTGCAATTATTTTCAGAAAAGCAACTAGTACAAATAAAAAGTGACAAGAGCCAAGTCAAAGTTAATGATGTGGTTGTTTGGTAGATATTTAAGTTTTATAAAAGTTTGTTTTTCTGTAGGAACGGGTACATTATTATAGCCCTACAAAATGTAGCTGTTAAACAAGACCCATATTTATTTTTAACCCATAAACCCTAACAAAGATTAAAATTGGAAGGTGTGTGCTAATGAAAAGAGTTCAGACTGCTATTTTATTTAAACGAAACTGGCACCTTCAATATTTACCTTAAGCTTACAGTAAAGTGTAAATCGTTCAATAGTTACTATGTTCTTGATCACTGTGGTTCTTGATTATAAAGCATAATATGAAATATTGCCACTAAAGAGGTACCAGTTGAAACTTTTGCATGAATGAATCGGGCCCAAATTCCACAGTTGCCTTTACTTCACTGCCCAGTTTTCATAATAAATATGACATTATTTTACATACCGGTACCCATTAATTCTTCAGAAATGGGATATGTTTCAGCCGTTAAATGTTACACATTTTATCATAATGAGAAAAATATGAGCAGTAATTTAATAAAAATCTCAAAAGTTTCAATTAATTAACAAATGCAGACCTCCCAATTATGCCACTGGCGTGTCCAGGATTTTTCCTTGCGGGGGCTTAAGGGGGGTTGGTGATTTGTGAGGGGGGCTTAGTGTCAAAATTTGTCAAACTAAGCTGATTCAACATGATTTTTGCAACATTGCGGGGGGGCTTCAGCCCCCAAAGCCACCCCCCTGGACACGCCGCTGTATGCCCAGGTAACACTAGAACTTCAAATGGCAGCTTTTGACTCCAACCTCACAATGCCTCATTCTACCGGTACTCCTATCTTATCTCACAGTCTCACCCTATCAATAAGTCCTTTGGACAAGGTCCATACCAAATCTGAATTTCCCTCCACGATAACAAATCTCCCCAACAAATCTGCACAATGCACTTTCAAGTACTTTACAATGATATAACTTGCTTTCAGAAATGAAAGCTGTTGATCAAATATTCTGCAAAATATTTTCATTAATTTCTGTCATTTTGATAATATAATGATAAGCTTATTTGATGTACATTTGATAATGGTGGTAAATGATCAACGGTATTTTGAAGATGACCTGATTAGTCAAAAAGATTAGGGAAACATTTGAGGCAATGTATATGGCAATTTAACACATGTTTAATTTAGCGCGAAATTTTATTTGGTCTCAACTTGGTGTTGAAGTTATTTTATTTTGAGTCAATCGTCATTTTGTCGTCACAACCAAATGTTTGGTAGGGAAAATTTTGTTTTAAGGCCGACTATGTCAAACCCTTACTGAATTCTTTGAATGAAGGACCATCTCCTACATATTAAAGGGGCAATTCATGATCCACCTTGTCCACTCTTCACCCTCAAGGTCACCTCTATCAAAATTGAGTTTTTTAGCTTATTAGAATCGTCAACTGGTATATGTTACGATCCCAAACCATTCTTTCATATGTGCTTGCATTTTTGAGAAAAGTGAGAAAATGTGTCATTTTCTAATTATTGTCGGGGCCCCGACAGTAATTACAACACAGTAGTCTATGGGGATTGCCAAAATGCTGAAAAGCTTGAAACTTGGAAACGAATGGTCGGAATCAAGTTTTCTGAAATGTTCAGTATATATCTAAAATGTACTCTTCTTCTCATTTAGCTAGAAAACAGGTGAGGTTTTTGCCACATCAAAATCATGAATTGCACCTTTAAGTGCATATTGCTTAAACCGTGTTGATACTTTGTGTTACAAGCTCTGCTCCCAAAACAGCCCAAAAAGGGAAAACTACATTACATCAGGGATATCCCTGATTAGTAACAAGTTTGACCACATTTTCCAGAACAAAATTCAAGAAAATTTTGATAATAATACTATTAAGGAATGTAATGAGGTGGAAACACATACCATATTAGAAAGGAGAGGTGTCCCTCTTCTTGGCTGAAAGTACGGTTCCCTGGGCATGTTTACTCACCAATGAATTATAGAGGTTGTGGGACAATTTTGGTTGGGGTTCAAACTTTGCTTACTAAGCTTTGGTTTGGGGGATGACTGAACTTAACTTTGTGGTGATGCTCCACCCTAATGGGTTAGTTTTCCACAGAAAATTCTTTTACCTGGTCAATTGGTCATGGGAGTACTTATATAAGAATCTCAAACTACGAGAAATAAGAAAAAAATACTATTTTTAGGCAAAAACACTTTTAAAAATGGGTTCAAATTTGCAAAATTGTCAAAAAGTTGGCTGCTTTTTTGGCCTATTATTCTTCCCCATTTGCACGGGTACAAAAATAACACACTAAAAAGGAGCTAATTTACAACAGGTCATCTTGACAGCTTGTGCTACTGATGGTAAACACAAATAGAGTGTTTATCTTGGTATTTGGTATATAGTGATATTTATCTTAGATTGGTATCATCAGTTAATTGTCAATATATTGTCATTGTTAACTGACATCCCACGTCACAACCAAGTGTTTGGTGCGAAAAATTTTGTTTGAAGGCCGACTATGTTTTGACCCTTACTGTATTCTTTGAATGAAGGACCATCTCCTACATATTAAATGCATATTGCTTGAAGTTGAACTGTGTTGATACATAGCTCTGCTCCCAAACAGTCCATATAGGAAAACTACATTACATCAGGGACATCCCTGATAAGAAACAAGTTTGACCACATTTTCCGGCACAAAATTCAAGACACTTTTGATTAAGAAATATAATTAGGGGAAAACATATACCGTACCGGTATTAGAAAGGAGGACATGTTTACTCACCAATCAATTTATAGAGGTTGTGGGACAATTTGGTTAGGGTTCAAATTTTGCTTCTAAGCTTTGGTTTGGGGGCATGACGGAACTTAACTTTGTGGGGATGCGCCACCCTAATGGGTTAGTTTCCACAGAAAATTCTTTTACCTGATAAGAGTCCCTAGATAAGAATCTCAAATTACAAAAAATAAAGAAAAATACAAAATCAGCCTATTTTTAGGCAAAAACATTTTTTTAAATACTGGTTCTCGGAACCACGCGATCCCCCTGGCCGACGCGATCAGAAAAAATATCAAGTTTAGGGAAATTTGACCTCACATGACCTTTAACCTTGGTGTGTGACTTTTGACCTCATCAACATATATATGAGAGTTCTTACATTATATCCATAAACCAAGTTTGGTTCCAATTAGTCTTCAACTTTTGAAATTACAATGTAGGCCAAATTGACATTTTCAGCCTATTTCACAACTTGACCTCATGTGACCTTTGACCTTGGTATGTGACATTTGACCTCATCAACAAATCAGGGTTCTTGTATTTTATCCGTAAACCAACTTTGGTTCCAATCGGATTTCAACTTTTCAAATTAGGCCACATTGGCATTTTTAGCCTATTTTACAACTTGACCTCATATGACCTATGACCTTGGTGTGTGACCTGTGACCTCATCAACATATCAGGCTTCTTATACTTAATTCGTAAACCAAATTTGGTTCCAATCGGACTTCAACTTTTCAAATTAGGCCAAATTTGCATTTTCAGCCTATTTTACAACTTGACCTCATATGACCTTTGACCTTTGTATGTGACCTGTGACCTCATCAACATATCAGGCTTCTTATACTAAATCCGTAAACCAAGTTTGATATAAAATTGGATGGATTGAGCATGATACAAAAAGATATTGGTCGAGCTATGAGTTTTA
>JXSR01S008153.1:36503-52266 GCA_000969725.1 Ophiothrix spiculata
CAGACTGAGGTAAAAATTTAGGATTTAGAAAACACTGGATAGTCACACTACCATCACATATAGATATATTGCAAATCAATTCGCTGTCAATTTGAGCCATTTCTGTGTACATTTTTGGATTTTACTACACTTTTAAGCTTTATTTAAAGCATTTCCAGAAGTTTTAATTCTAAGTGGAATCTAGGCTAGTCCCTTTAAAGAGATGTGAGTAATCACTGGATTTGTCTAACATATAACTTTTATTATAAATACTTTAAGAGTTTGATCAAAAATGGTTTTTAAGTAAAAACAGTATAAAACGAAGAAATTGTGCCTATCTGAAAGCATTCTCAAAAGTATTTTGTCAAAATATTGTTTTGCAATTGAAAATTAAAAAAAAAGGTACATGCATGCTTTCCTACATGTGGAATTACATTCGGGATCCCTAATTTAATTCAACAAATGGCCATAAAAGAAAAAGTAAGCATATTTAAGCCAAATCAGGGCTTGGTTGTGTTTTTAACATTCTTTTTCCCATAGTTCTATCTTCAAAATAAATGAATTCTATGTTCTATGACACACAATAAGTATTTCTATTTCTGCTTATATCAGTTCCATACAATTTAAAGTTGACAGTTATTACTCCATTTCAAAAAGTATACATATATTATATTTATTTTTAATTATTAACATAGACCATTGTCTTTCTACAGAAAAAATAACAGATGTACGTACAACCGAAAAAATTATGGTCAATTTTGTAAACTGTTAATAAACTCAGCTGTGCAAAGAATGCATGGTTCCACACTTGTAAGTGTCTGATAAGCTTTGGATATTTTACCATTGTCTGCCATTTTTTATCACATTTCATTTACAAATCTATTTCACTATCCACACAAATGAATTAACATTCCTCCTGAATACTTAAAATTGCCACTATTGTGGCATCAGTAATGATTTTCCGGGTTTCCAACATCCCTTGGTTTGATGTCCTAAGATCTCTTTCATAAGGGTTTAAGCCAAAGTCAACATCTTTGGATCAAAATTTAAAGCAAATTGCCACAAAAAGTGTGCGACCATTTTTATTTACAAAATTTACCATAGTTTTTGAATCGGTTGCAAGTCAACACATCTTTTTTTCCTGTTATGGAAAGACAATGATCTATTCTACTCGTATTCAATACAAATTTCCAGAATGAATTATACTTTTTGGAATAGAGGCACAATAATAACTTAAAGGGACTGGCCTAGATTAGTCCCACTGATTTTTTTCCTACATATTTTTTTACTTTAATCGATAGAACATGTTTATAGTAATATAACCTACAAGTAGTTTTCCATGATTGTGAGGAATATTTGAGAAAATTGCAATTCTTTACATTCTTTAATAATTGCTTTCACCGGCGAAAAAAAGTGGTGTTGAAAACAGTGTTTCTAGTTTGAAAATATTGTTTACACCTGTGATGGCCAAACAAATTACTTTTGATGAAATTGTTTCTCTTTTTTGTATTAAATAATATCTAGGAGCTTTGTTTGATCTTTTATGTGGTAAATCCATCCGAGGTACAAATTTAGGATTTAGGAAACACAGGATAGTCACACCACCATCAAAGAATGATACTGCAAATTAGTTTTCTCTCAATTTGAACCATTTGTGTGTAAATGTTTGCAGTTTTTTGGATTTACTATACTTTTTAGCTATATTTAGAGTATTTCCATAAGTTTTTAATTCTAGGTGGAATCTAGGCTATATATTCCCTTTAACTTCTTTTTGATACACCCTGTATGCATTAAATCATTAGTACACTAATATTCAGTATTAAAGTGATTATGTAACTAGCCCAGTATGCTCCAGTTACTGGATCATGCACCTTCCCTGACAACAATAATTTTGTTTGGTGATCATTTCGATTATGGTTCAAAACAAAGCATGATCCAGTTGTCTGGGTGATAACCGGATTACCGTACATGTAACACTTCAATACTATATAATAATGTTAGTTCTACTGTTTTCTTTAGGTTGATGTAACAGCATTATACTTGTATATATATATGTGGAGTGCTCCAGCAAAATGACAGGAAAGCCACAATTTTCAAAAATGAGATTATTATGCAATACACTAGAAACTTGGCACACATATTGTTAAGAACAATATGCAATACTTGTGAATTTAAGATGATTCTATAAACATCTTCACAATATGCAATTGTTTTCAAAAAAGTTGAAAATGATGTTCTCACTGACCCAGACCATCTATAGAGCAAGTTATACAGAACGTTTAGAATCTTTTGATACAAACCGTTAAAATTAACATTTCCAGGCAACATATTATGTTGTCCAAATTTTGCATATACTTAAAAGAATATCCAGATGCAATTTCCATAAAAACGAAAATTGAATATTTTACCCATGTTTCACTCTAGTAGCCGTTTTCTCAAACAAGTGCCACTTTACTCTCATTTTGCTAGAGCACCCATATAAAAACCTTCATCCCTAATTCTACATCATAGGCCCATATTCACAAAAGAGGAATACATTATTCTACAAATAAGTATGACTATAACAGACCTTTTTATGCACCTTAAGTATATTGTTAGGTCAGTGGAAAGCGTAGATCTTAATTTGAATGCATGTCTGCATAAGGGTTGTCTAAATCAGTATTTATGATATCTGCTTTAGGACGTGATCTGGAAAGTTTGCTCAATGATGACAACTTGTAAAAGTATGAAAGTGTCCCCCCCCCCCTTGCAAAGAAATCATGGATCAGACATACAGGTAAAAAATGACAAATTATTTCATGTTTTGAGCTGTAAACAACAAATTATAAAACATACCAATAAAAATCTAGTCTGTGTTTGACTTATTCCTGGCCTAAATTTATTTCTTGTTGATGAGTATGGGCCATGGTCGAAATTGCTTTCACTATTCAATCTACATAAAATGTTATTCCAATAATGTATTCTTTAAATCTTTTCAAAACTACATTAAAAAGATTACAACAGTTTTTCTATAATCTATGATGTTAGTACACATAATGGTGTATATTTGTGTAAAAAACTAAAACGCTTTAATATAGACCCTCACTGTAAAACGAAGACTCCATAACTATAAAATTAAGATCTACCTCACAATTACACTAATAATATTAACCCTAAGGCAAAAAAAAATTGTTTGCTTGCTCTCCAGTAGAAAAATTAAAATTTTGGGTCGGTCGGTTGGTTGAATTCGTTTTTTTTTTAACTCTTCACATATATTTCAAAGAATGGTGTCATTCCATGGATTTTATCATGAATACCAAGCAATGCGGGGCTTAATCAAAGATCGTGGGTCATTATTTAGAGGAAATATGTAATTCATACTACTAAATGTGACTTTATATTGCTAAATTTTAAGTTTCCATCGAAAATATTGAGTTTTCATATTTTACATGTTTGAAAAAAAAATGTAAGTAAAATACCCAACCCCAATTTTTGGCATTTTAGGGTCGGTCACGGAGGGCAAACAAATATATTTTTTTAGGCCTAAACTATAAACTAAGACCCCTCCCTATAAAAGTAGACTCAAAGTATAAAACTATTATATACCTTATAAAACTCATACCCTCTGACTATAACTCGAGACACCCCAATTATCAAACTAAGGCCAAAAGCTATATTATACATTTTTTGTATATAATCAAAGTACACTCCTGGTCAAAAGTGTTTACGCACCAAACCTTTAACCAGCCATATCTCGAGAACCGTTCATCATTTGCGCCATATTTTTTCGGATTTATATTTTACATACATATATATCTTAAAACCTAAACAAGATTGCATTTATCGCATTTGAAAATATGGCGTGCTTAACATATTGTGTACTTTCTTCTGCACATAATAAATGGAGTTTAAATACATAACTGCACAATTGTTGGAAAACTTTTTACCTGAAAATGTTCTTTACGGCTACACGGTGATAATGAGCATTGAAAAATAAACAACATTGGAACATATCAAAAAGTGGGTGTGGTGTATTTGTATATGGTCCAGGAAATCCGCCATTTTTATGGTTATGGAAGATCGAATATCAGAAGCAACACAAATTCCTTACATTTGATACATTAAGAACCTATAAAAAACATGAATTTTTTCACAGATTTGGTCGTTTGATATAATAATTATGTTCTTGCCCGTATTTAAGGGAGTGTATAGTGAGTTGAAACCATCAAAATGGTAAAGTGCTCAACCAAGAAGGGAGCAAAAATACAACATTAAGATTTGTATATATTATACATGTATATATATATATATATTATGAAGGTCGATGTGGCGCTATGCAGTGTTATTAAATAATTAAATAGGGTCGAAGATATATATGTTTATTTTGTTGGTTGTTTTGATCTGAAGACTCTCCTCTCTGCTTAGATCCTCACATCGCGTAAAAGCTGCGTTGTAAACTGTAGAGGGATAACCCCGTTCTTCAAAGAAAGAGGTCATCTGGTTGGCTTGTACGGCGAAATCCTGAAGGTCGATGTGGCGCTATGCAGTGTTATTAAATAATTAAATAGGGTCGAAGATATATATTATATACTAGACTTACGTTGTGAATTTTAAGACCCAACTTAAAAAATTAAGACCCACCTTACTATGATACAAAGATCCCAAACAGACTACAAGCCCCTATAAAACTTAAACCATAAACCCTCGAACTAATATTCTCTTACAAGGGGAAGAGTAACCATTCCTAACTATAGGGAAGTCC
The DNA here is from genome assembly GCA_000969725.1 of Ophiothrix spiculata. Lineage (NCBI taxonomy): Eukaryota > Metazoa > Echinodermata > Ophiuroidea > Amphilepidida > Ophiotrichidae > Ophiothrix > Ophiothrix spiculata. Next base: position 41,224 of record JXSR01S008153.1, read on the forward strand.
AGCCAATTAACACCTCTTTAATTTGCCAATGGTAAATATAATAATTTTCAAGAAATGGGGATCCATCCATAAACCAAATTTGAAGTTTAAAGTTTATTTTAGATTGATTTTTGAGGGCCTGCTCATTGATGACAATATTAAAATGCCAAGTACCATACCCACAAATCTGTCAAAAGAAGATTACAAATTCCCTGTACCATTGAGCAATTTAGGGGTAGTTGGATCTTTACTAAAAAGGCAGTAACATTCCATGTCAATTGCCATCAAACTTGCATTGCATCTTGAATGCAAGTTATTGTGCCATCATTTGAAGTGTAAACATTTTAGTTTAAATTTTGATGCCTAAAGCTTCAATATAGAGTTTCCGGTGACCAAATCCAAACAGATTACCCACAAACAGGTCACAATGGTGGTTTAAAATAGCCGCAAAGTTTTGAATCTCTTTTTGATATATGTGGTGTCAGGGGAGGTACCAGATAACATCAAGAAGCTACCAGACAAGAGGTACTTCAGAAATTATTTGCCTGCCCAGACTTTGAACATTTTACAATAGACCACTTTCATATAAACCATAATGCATCTTGAAAGTACCACAAATACGGGAACTTTTACGCAACCGACCATATTTTACGTTGTGCGCATATGATGTTGTACACACAATGTACAGTATTAAAAAGGTCGATTGCGCAAAAGTTCCCGGATATACGGTACTTTCAGCGTGAATAGGAAAATAGTCTATCTCTATGGCCAATTTATTGACTGAAAACCCCATATCAGTATTGTCATTTTTAAAAGGAAAGCACCAAATTAAATTAATTAAGTGCTTTATGAGCAATGTTTTCCAAAATACAAATTTATTCTATGATGAAGAGCACCCAATTCCCATACAATATCTGTGAAAACCCACCCCAAAAAGCAAGCTCATACGCCAAGTCAATGTAAAGTGCTAACTTCACTGCATGGATCATAGTACCATATACGTAGCTACACTCTGTGCTTCCAAATGGGTCGGAATTTCACCTTGCAGGGCCAGGTTACGTCTCTCTGTATAGATATCATGCGCGTCACCATATAGCGCCAAGTTCTCTTTCTCAATACTGCTATCAGGTGCATCACTATCTACAAATTCCACTCTTTGTACATCGATCTGTCTCTCTATATTCATACCACTTGGTTTCAAAGTTTTTGTACTCATATGGTGTACTTTCTTACCAGCTTTCACATGGTGTACTTTCTTACCAGCTTTCACATGGCGTACTTTCTGACTAGCTTTCAAGTGCTGTTTCTGATGGTTTCTCAAAGAGTCCTCTCTGTTGGTACAAAATTCACAAAGTTTACATGCATATGGCTTCTCCCCCGTATGTATCATTGTATGTTGCTTCAATTTTGCTTTATTTATCAAATCCTTTCCGCATAAATTGCAAACAAACCTAGTCCCTTTTGATTCAGGATGCACCCTATTCTCATGCCGTATGCGGGTTTCGGAGTATTTAAATCTTGCGTCGCAATAATGACACTTCAATATTTTCGCGCCGGTATGTATTTGTTTATGCCTTTTATACCATGTCAGACCCGTCATCTGCTTGCCACAATATTCACATTTGTAAGGCTTAGTTTTGCTATGTCTATACTGATGCTCCTTGAGAAGTGTTTTTGTCTTTGTGCGGAATCCACACTGTTCACATTGGTAGGGTCTTTCACCAGAATGATTCATCTTATGGACTTTCAAAAGTACGGCTGATGAAAACTGCCTTCCACAGTCACATTTAAATGGTTTAGCATTCTTATGTTTCTTTTCATGGGCCGTCAAACCATTTTTAGTACAGTACTGCCTCCCACATATACTACATGTGAAATTCTTTGTACCACTGTGTACCTTTTTCACATGATTATCTAGGTAACATTGAGTTTGGAACAATCTGGGACATTTCGGACATGGAATTGTTCGTTTTGTGTGTGCTTTCATCATGTGCTCTTTCAGCCGACACCTTCTTTCAACTCTTTTTTCACATCCTGCCACCTCACATTTGTACGGTCTAACATGGCACAACCATTCATCATACTTTTCAAATGTCACGTCACAACATTCTTGACACTGATATGGTTTATCAAACAAGCTTTTGTCATCAACATGTTCTGCCGCATGACTAAGGAAATTTCCAATATTGGTTGTGATTGATTTGTCACAGAATTTACACTTGAAACCAATACCCGGAAAGGATTCATCAATAAATCGCTCACGTAAATCCACAGCTACAGCAGACATCTTGATCTCCTTATCTTCCAGCGCATTTGCATTCCACTGACTTTTTTCATCCTTACCAAAATCAGTATTTACGGGTACACCTATATGAACTTTTTCTTTATGAACACTAAGTTTATACTGCGATGAAAACGTATCTGCGCAAATTCGACATTTAATCAGTTTTGCATCCTCTTCTCCTTTCTTATGTGTTTCTTCATGATTTTTCAACGATTTTGTGGATCTTCTGACCACTCCACAAGATGGATAGTTACATATAAACTGTCGGGTATGGTAAGACCACTTGTAAAAACTGTGAAACTTTTTATCGCAACATGTATTGCACTGGTAGGGCCCCGGGTAGGACCTTTTCTTCTTCCCTTTGTATTTGCTAACATGTGTACGTATATGAGGCAAAATAAGTCTCCATTGACTTTGTTGAGAACACACTTTACATTTGTATGGTTTTTCTGGATCCTTAACTATCTCCAGCATTTTAGCGAATTTTGGTTGCAATGCATCTATTCTGAAATGAATGAGGCTCACAGCATCATGTATTGTTGTTTTTCTCTGAGCCTTTTGAGCTTTCTTCTTAACCCCTTTGACATTTACGTCATCATTATCACTATCTGGAACAAATGATTCATCTGAACTTTCTCCACTACTTTCAATTTGGTCATCGTCATATTCACTGATCTCTTCCTCTTCCCAGAACCTATCTGACCTGAGACCTCGGCGACCTTTGAATCTATCTGACTTGAGACCTTGGCGACCTTTGAACTTAGTTGACCTAAGACCTCGGCAATTTGAAATTTGGTCATTGTCAGATACACAGGCCTTGTTCTCCTCAATGTCTTCCACATAGCTCTGACCTTTGAACTTGACTGACCAGAGACTGCGGTGCTTCAAAATTGGGTCATCGTCAGAGTCACTTTCCTGTTCCTCTTTAATGTCTTCGACATGGCTTTGAAGCTTTGAATTTGTTGACTTGAGATTTCCTTGCTTTAAATCTTTATCTGGATCCTGCATTAATTTGAATACACTTACATTTGGATCATCATAACCATCTAACACCTCGGTCTTTATATCAGGAAATTGGCTAAAATTTAATGTAACAAAATCGTCATCATCACACTTGTTTTGATTTGTTGATTGCTCTGAAATGTTCAAGTGGTTACTAGTTGATTTCCAATGGTCCAATGTAAGTTCTTTTTCACAAAGACAGCAGCATTCATCATCTGTTGGACTAGTGGAAGTGAGGAGTGCTTGCAATTTTTCTTTCACATCTTTGACACGTTTTTCACCGCATGACTTGCAGAAAATCACAGTTGCCATTTTGTCTGTAAGCATACAAAAATAAAATGTAAAACAATTTTAGTAAAATTGGAATCATCAGGAATGATCTCATCTTGACAAAATTAATGATCATGTGAGCCGGTGTAGCAGGAATGTAAGTCCCCCTTTCTTATTGTCCGGGTTGTACAGTAAAGCATAGGCTAACAACTCTCATGCAACATTAGTTTCACGCTTTACTCCGTTATGGTGGGACTACCATTTCAGGGGGACTAAGATTCCTTTCACACCGGCACGTGAGGACCAGTGGAGAAATTCAACTAAGAACTGTCATTAATTGATCAACAACACCACGACCAGTACAAATCGCCTCTTGGGAGCAATTAAGAAAGTCGTATCTGCAATATAGCTGCCATTTTTCGTAAATTTGCATTGCACATAATGTCCAGTCTTGGGTCAGTGGCTCTTCAAATGGTCCTTCAGGTGATGGTGTCACCAAGAACAATTTCAAGTTGGTCAGTCAATAACATATGGAAGACATATCTTAAGGATTTGATGCTTTTTGACCAACCAAGATAAAACATAATTATAACAACCATTGTTGATACAACTTTCTTGCACTCACTTGACGAAATGTACTTTCATCCAGGGGCGTAGCGAGGGTGTCGGGCGGCCGGGGCAAGAAGTGAAACTGGCACCCCCCCCCCCCTTGGGGACAACTTGAAAAGGTACGCCCCCCCAAAAAAAATCCAACAGCTTTGAAAAACTCCTCTTTTTTTTGGGGGGGGGGGGGGCCTAAAATTGGTAATTTCTGCAAAAAAATTCTTCAGTATACGAATTGCGCGGAAATTTTTTTGCGTTTTTTGCAATAATATTTGCTTAAATTTAAGCATAAAAAAATTTAGGCCAAAAATTGGCTAATTTCAGCAGATGTCCCCTGTTGTTGGTCCAGTCATTTTTCATGTAGGGGCGATTTGGCACCCCCTAGAGGTGGCACCCGGGGCAACTTGCCCCCCCCCCTGCCCCCTAGCTACGCCCCTGCTTTCATAAGCTTTGTCAATGTTGACTTTCCTTTGTTCATCAATGAAAACCAACAAAAGAAAGCACCAAAGTTCGGAAGAAATTATGGCACTATATCCAAGCAAGACCATTGCAACATTATTACACACATATATCATCAAGGTGCAGCATTGTATCTATTGGTGGAATTGTGCCGTTCTTGGAAACAAGGCGGTTCTCGAACCACTACTACTAGTGTCGCGATAACCCTTGACCTCACATAACCTTGAATGTTGGTAAGCATCATAAGGGATTGCATGGTGCAAAGTGTAATTAACATAGGATAAGTTTATTCCATGCACGGTCAAGGGTTTGTGAGTTATAGCTGTGACCTTCAAATGACCTCGGATAACCTCAGGTCAATTTTTTTTTACCCTGAAAGACCTCAGCTTAGCTTTTAAACCATTTTGAAAATTTAACCTCAAATGACTTTTTGACCTTGACCTTGGGGCAAGAGCTATCCATGGTCCAAATTTAATTCATATAGGGTCAAGGGTTCATAAGTTATAGCTGTGGCCTTGAAATGACCTCGGATGACCTCAGGTCAACTTTTTGAACATTTTTGAAAAATTGACCTCAAATGACCTTTTGACCTTGGGTCAAGAGCTATCCATGGTCCAAATTTAATCCATATAGGGTCAAGGGTTCATGAGTTATAGCTGTGACCTTGAAATGACCTCAGGTCAACTTTTTGAACATTTTTGAAAATTTGACCTCAAATGACCTTTGGTTAAGAGCTTCCCATGGTCCGAATTTAATCCATATACGGTCAAGGGTTTATGACTTATAGCCGTGACCTTGAATGACCTCAGGTCAACCTTTTGAACATTTTTGAAAATTTGACCTCAAATGACCTCTTGACCTTGACCACACCCCCAAAAGTTTTGCAGCGCAAGTTTATACCAAGACCCTTCATGTCACCAAGTTTCGTTACCATAGGCCTTACCGTTCGGAAATAGAGGCAAATGTCAACCCTTATAAAAAGATTAACCAAACCACACACACATACAAACACACATACAGAATTTGGAGAAAGGCACTATATCATGAAATAGCACAAATAGCACTCTTCTTTATCCCTTACGCGATCGCGCTATTTGTCAATTACTTTGTGTACCTAATCACACTAATAGCACTGCTATCGCAAATGTGTTGCTTTTTCCGCTTTTTCATAGGATAATTTACGTGAAAAGTATAAGTCCAAAAAACGGTCTTAACAGAGAAGGTGTTTAGTGCAATTTATAATTTTTAGACACTTGGTATATATTTGATTGCTATTTGTGCGTTTCATGCTTCCAGGGTTAATAAGTTGATTGCTATTTGTGCGTTTTGTGCGTTCTAAAAGTACAAATCTATTTAGGTGGGTGCTATTACTGCTATTTATGCGCTTTTTGCGTTTTGTGACTACTTTGTGTTATATTTGATTGCTATTTGTGCGATTTGTGCGTTTCATGCTTCCAGGGTTACTAGTTAATTGCTATTTGTGCGATTTTTGCGTTTTGTGCGTTCTAAAAGTACAAATCTATTTAGGTGGGTGCTATTACTGTTATTAATGCGGTTTTTGGACTATGTTGCCCTGCGGGGCTCTTAATAAATTGGACCTAATAAACCGTCAATCACCTGAAATTATGCTAATGCATGAAGGGGTACGCTTTGGACTATGCACCTAAAATCGGCGCCTGGTTTCGAGCCGCAATGATCTTGACGCTACCGCACCAGCGATTTTTTGTTATCGGGGCTTTGGACTCACAAGACAGGAATAGCAATCAACTAATCATCTTGTGCTGAAAAGATACAAAAAACGCACAAATCGCACAAAAAGCAATCACTTTTGTGACCGCGTACTTACAAAACGTATGAATCGCACAAATCGCATAAATAGCAATCGAATATAATACGCGTGCCCATGGTGTCCACAAATTGCAAATCGCACAAATTGCAGAAATAGCTCATAGTATAATGCTTTTTCTGCGTTCGCAACCCAGTACGCACTGTTTGCTTTTTGTGCTCTTTCACAAGTTTGGTTACTATACTAGTGCTTTTTATGCGATTACTTAGGAATCGCAAAACTGACATGTGTTTGTTGCTATTTGTGAGTTTTCATGATATAGCGCCTTCATGAGAATTTGGATTAGTATGTGCCTCCTTGAACATAATAGTTCAGGCGACACAAAAATGGAGCATTGCCATTGAATGGGAAATTTTTGTAAAAGACAATTTACATATGCTGCTAAATTAGTCTGCTAATCCATGTAACAACACCATGGAACAACAACAAGAAAACAACCTAAAAAGTCTTTCTAATTCTTCAATTAAGAGTCAGAAACTTGTTATTCAATTTGAAAAATGGTTGTCTCCACCTTTTTTGGTTTGAAATTTTAAGGTTTTTCAGACATTTTGTTTTAAGGGGGACTGATGCAATATTTTTATTTCATTTTTTGGATCTGTGTTTTGGTAAGAGTTTCATTGCTCTCATTGACATAAATCACTGTAGGTAACACTATTGCACAGTAGTGGATTCTTGCACTACTTTTGAACTCTCTACTGGTGCTATGCAATATCCAGTATTTTGACATAATTTGCCAGTAAGTTGGTAATTTAGGGATATTGAATGAAAACACAATTTTAAATTTTTGTTTTTATTAATTTTTCTCATTGATTGTGAAATAGGCATATCTCTTAATTATAAAAACATGGATTGGGCTAAATCTATACCACCAACATCTCATATTTTCTAAACATTTCTGTCGGAGGGCCCTCCAAAAACGTCATCTCTGTTACACTTTTAGACAAGAATAAAATAGCATAGAAAATAGTAGAATTTTGTTTATTTAATTCCTAAACCAATTTGATACATTTGTTTCACAATTCTACACATACTTACAGATTTTTTAATTTTTTATGGTCCGTGTGCATTTTTTCAATGTAGAACTTGTTTCTGCCATCAACTTTTCATGATTTTTCTTGAATTTTTATTTAATGTAGTCAAAATATACAATAAAATTGTTTAACTCACAAGGAAAAGTGTGTAATCAAGATGTATATTAGACCATTATGATTGCATATAAACATTCTGGGATATTGTTACAAACAGTTATTTGTATGCAAAATGTATGTAAAAATAAATATATTGTGATGGCAATGACGTCCTACACACATTTGAATGGGAAAGTCATTGCCATCACAAAGCAATTTATCTTAATTCATAAATAGCTGCTAGGTGCACGTTTCTAGCCAAACTATTTGTTTATCTGACACATAACCACTGAAACACAGCATGCACAAAACATATTTGACATATCTTGTAAACATAATTAAACTTATTTAATTAACAATAGGTTGCATCATTCACGTCACGCAGTAATTACCATCACATTGTGACGGCGATTACGTAAAATGTTACGGTGATTACATAACGGTAGATTATGAATTTAGCAAACTTGATTGTGCTGAAATGAGCGTGCAATAGATTGATCTTTGCTTGAGTGATAGTGTAGAACTAATGCAACTCCGCGCAAAATTGGAAAATAATTCCAGCATATTAACATTCAAAACCGTTCGGCAATTACGATGAATAAAGGTACGCACCTAGGGCGGGAGCATAAGGTTACTTAAAGTTGAGGTTTACTTGAGAAATTTTCTTACTTTTTCCCTTACTATAAATCTAATCACTCTGTCGTGTACTATACTAGTGGAATTATTACATCTAAGCATTAGTATTTTTCTCCAGTTGTTTCCTAATACCGTCGTTACGAACCGTCGATGATGCAAAGTGCGGGACAGAAAAATTTGCTCTACGTTAAATGAAATAATTTTAATTGTACCAATGAAATAAAGATTTCTCAACAATTTTTCTACTTACAACATCATACTTTATTCAATCCATGCAATTTTGGTATGTTCAAATAGCTTACCACGATATTAGAGGCAAATAAATTTTTTTAGGGGGGGGGGATGTTACATTCTACTATTCTAGAAACACCTAACTTAAAAAAGTAAATACATGTTCAGCTATTAAACACTTTGGAAATATTGTGTTTTTGTGTTGTTCCACAACCACTGACTAAATTTGTTCAAACAGTCAAACCAATGCAAAGTTATAGACTCGGTAAGTCACGGGACAGAATATTACCAACTTACCGACAATCACCCAAATAATGAGATTTAAACTGTTTTCACTGGATCCAACTGAGCAGAGATATAGATAAAAAGAAAAAAGAAAGACCCATTCTTCAATTTAGAATCAAGACACTTCTTGTTTTAACAAAACTTGTGTTTTAATCGTAATTGGAGGTCTTTAATTTAGCAGAGATGCCAGTATGTATCACTAAAAAACCTGAAACTTTCACAAAAACCTGAAAATGCATGTAAATTTTGGCAATAAAACTGAAAAAAAGGGCTGAAATTAATATATAAAAATGCGTAAATTTGGAGTAAAAAAACCCCCTGATATCCTGTTAAAACAGGAAAACTGGCATCTCTGATTTAGGCAGGCATTCAGTTTCAAAAACGTTTTCTCTACCAATTTGATGAAATTCTGAGGTACATTGTATTTTAAAATGTACACTAGCGGTTTAAAGTATTTCCGCACAAACACTTTATTCAGCCATATCTCACAAGGCGTTTATAAGAAAACTATCTGGAAACTTATGTTGCTTTTGGTCAGACCTGACAGATTATCTTGTTAAGTGTAAAATTCAGCACTGAATGGGATCAACCCCTTCACGTACGGGTAGGGGGTAACAACACAAATGGGTCGAAAACGTGATTTTTAGGTCAAATTTGATTTGACAATTAACGCCTGGGTCAAGATCACTTCACCACTCAAGTTGAGTAATCATATGGAATGTGTATATGTATAAGAGTGAAAAGCAGGCGATTAAATATTCTGGTCACGCTTGACTTCGCCAAGAGAATGCTTGGAAGCTAACGAAAAATGATCCTTCAACTCCCCACCAGTTTACAAAAATTGGGTTGTGATGAATGTGGAGTGTTTTGTGACGGTATATAACAGATAGAAAACCTCTTAAAATATTTTAAAATGTCATATACCGCCAGGGCCCATTCCACTTTTACCTCGGCCCTATTTTTGTAAACTGAGTAGCGTTGAAGGATCATTTTTCGTTAGCTTCCAAGCATTCTCTTGGCAAAGTCAAGTGTGATCAGGACATTTCATCGCCTGCTTGTCACTCTATTACATATACACATTCCACATGACCACTCAGGGGCGTCGGAAGGAAAATAAAAGTGGTGCGGCCACTGACAAATGTGGTGCGGCCTGTGGCTCAATAATTATCAAAGATAAGGAAATAACTGAGACCCATAAGGCGACGTCTACTTAAAACGAATTCGTACATTGCTATTCTGTGGTTATTTATACCAGGACTATAATAAATCCCATCAAAATCAAATAAATGTATTTATCTTTTATTTTTCTGGCTGAAAAGTGGTGCGGCCAAAGCCCACATGGTTCCGACGCCCCTGTGACCACTTAACTTGAGCGGTGAAGTGACCTTGACCCAGGCGTTGTCAAATTAAATTTGACCTAAAAATCATGTTTTTCGACCTATTTGTGTTGTTGCCCCTACCTATACGTGAGAAGGTTGATCCCATTCGGAGTTCAAATTTACACTTAACTAGATTACCTATCAGATATGACCAAAAGCAACATAAGTTCCCCGATAGTTTCCTTATAAATACCTTGTGAGATATGGCTGAATAAAGTGTTTGTGCGGAAATACTTTAAACCACTAGTGTCGTATTAAGGGGGCTGATGCAATTTTCAACTTGCAACTCGTAAGGGCAGACACAAAAAATCATGCGTATTCTTCGATGGTCAGTACAGTGGCAACTCTTTTTCACACAACCTACATAAATTTCTTTAACACGTAGTACTTTGTAAGGTTTCTGTCGAGACTGTTTTTTCATGTTGACATAATTTTTTGCAGACGTCAAGTCGTCAACATATGTGTCGGCATAAAGTTGCTATTAAAGAGTTGTTTTTGCGAGAAAAAAGAAAATTATTTGGATAAGCTTTAAAACCCTTTCGGTCTGATAGAACGCCTGAGCATTTCAAAAGGAGCTTACGATGAGAGAACGCTCAAGCGTTCCATTTCCTATTGAGTACTGTAAATTAATTCAGTATGGGCTATATACACCTATATTGTAATTCAGGATCGAAAGGGTTAAGGACCCGTTTTCGACGTATACTTACTTATAATACATAATGTGCTACATGTATATAGTTCTCTCTACGTACGACAAAATGGACTATATATATTTATATCTTATAAATTGTTGGTTGTAAATGACGAACAAATGGACTTAAAAACACAGTTCTGATAACGCATAGAAAATGTTAATTCCTCTGAGTTAACCAGTTTCCACGGTAGCTTGAAAAATCGGTTAGTGCAGGATGAAATGTAAAAATATTAAGATCCGTTCCGTAA
>JXSR01S008155.1:36232-52678 GCA_000969725.1 Ophiothrix spiculata
CTGCAGTAATATAAGCGACGCAATTTGAGATGAGTTCCAGATGTTTTTTGGATTTTTCAGAGGTTTTCGTGTTAATTCATAGTCTTAAAATTCATACTGTAATCGCTGACTACTTGTTCGCGTGTCAATTCGCGAAAAGTACCCTTTCCCGTGGATTTCTGCTCGCTGATGACCCCACGTTTACACTCAGTGGACCCCCCCCCCATATACTTTGATCAATAGCAAATAGGTGGGCCTCTTTATTGCTGGGGGAGGGTACTTAGTAAGTACAAAAGTAATTACGGGGATTTGCCACAAATTTGGGTAGCCAAATCAGGCCGTCTGGTATGCCAATGGATCTTTTTTTTTTCCTTGAAAATGTGGTATTTTGATGGGTCTGTTTTTCAAAATTGTCTCAAATTTGCGCCAAGTTTCAAACAAAAATCAGGAAATTAGCGCCAAATTAGCGTAATTTTGCACAGAAAATTTCAGAAATTTGACATAAATATTTGAAATAATTTGACTGAAAATTTGGACATTTGGTATACGAATGGCTCTCTTTTTTCTGCAAAATTGGTATATACATGGGTGGTACTTGAAACTTCCCAGCGGCACACCCCTACCAAAACCAAACTTGAGTACCCCCCCCCCCCCTGGGCTTTATTGATATGTGTGTGTGTGTAGCTGAACACAGCACAATTGCAGGAGAAGCAGCGAACGCTGGATGTGTGACTCGGGCATTAGTACCTACGACACGTGTGTAAGTGGGATTATGTTTACTTTCGGATGAAGAATTTTAAGCCTCATAATTCCCGCCTATTTAGTGTCGATCAAAATATCCCGCCTATTTAGTGTCGATTAAATTAAAAAGTAAAAATAAAAATCGGAATTAGGTCTTGAAATGTATTCTAGAGGTCATTATATCTAGTTTAATTATATCACAATCCCCCTCAAGCGTTTCACTGAAAAATGCCAATTAAAGGTGCATAGATCAGTTTCTTAGAAGTTTCTAAGAAAAAATGCAAACCTGTACCCGGGACCTGTACATCATTGACAAACAGCGATGACAGACGACACTCCCGGTCCGGGGACCGCGGTGTATTTTTAAAAATAAAATGCATAAGTGAACAATAGCCCATAAGGATTGATTAATCTCAAAATCTACAATATGAGCAACAATGCACTATGGTAGATATCCCCATGGCTTAATCCGTGGTTCACAGCAACAGCACAACAGAGATTGGAAAGCTCGCCAATGTTGGAACGTAGACCTCAGATGTTCACTTCTAGTATACTCATATCCAAATCACATAGTCGCTGGACAGGCATGTGTCGTTTCCGTTGTAATCCGTCCATTCGAGGCTTCTTTAATTTACTCGTAGCGAGACTAGTACAGGGTAGGGGGGGGGGGGGGTTCTGGCCCCTTCACCCCAGATTCACACCTGAAAACGCACTGTACATGACTTGAACTGAAAGCATCCTGAGACTCATAACAGATCGGGCATCCAGATGGTAAAGACACCGTTTGGTCAAGGACTGCAGGATGAGAATTTAGCCCAATTGGGCCCAAGAAGTGTAACTGTGGCAACTCTCAAGAGCATCCCATAGAGACATCAAAATAGATTCTCTAGTGAAATTGAATTGGATTTTAAATAGTATACATTTTTAGCCCAATTGGGCTCAAGTGCAGTAACTGTGGCAACTCTTAGAGCATCCCATAGAGACATTGAAACAAGATTCTTTAGTGAGTTTGAATAGAGCAACGTGAGCCGGTAGTTGATGCTGGATGAGAATTAAAAGATGGTTAAGATGAAAGCCACTTGAGAAAAAGTCTTTCATGTGACTTAACATGAGACACAGACCAGTCAGACAGATGATTATTTTACCCACTTGAATTTTACTAGGTGATTTCTAGTGTGTGATGTTTGTACTTCACATGATGTGTGGAATTTTCTGCAGGCTGGTTATTAATTGCCCATATTTCATCAAGAGTTTTGTATTTTATTGTATGGCTTGTATTGCAATGGAATTTTTTCTGAGTTAGTGACGTTTTGGATATTTTTTTAAGGATTGGAACTTCGTGTACATTCAAGTTTTAGGAAATATGTATTACTGGAATTAAAAATATGTAAGTAAGTTACTGGTTATTTATTGACCACATCTCATCAAGAGTTTTGTGTTTTATTGTATGGCTTGTATTGCAATGGAATTTTTTCTGAGTAAGTGATGTTTTGGATATTTTTTTAAGGATTGGAACTTCGTATACATTCAAGTTTTAGGAAATATTACTGGAATTAAAAATATGTAAGTAATTTTGAATTTGATGTAGGCCAATTGTATTGCAATGGAATTTTTATGAGTTAGTGATGTTTTGGATATTTTTTAAGGATTGGAGCTTCGTATACATTCAAGTTTTCGAAAACATGTATTGCTAGAATTAAAGATTTATGCAAGTATTAATTTTGACATTGTGAATTGGATGTATCCCTACATATAAAGTATACCATCGCTAGGACGAGTGACACCATTTTTACCCATTTTGTAATGATTGCAAATATCAAACCATGCGAACTTCTGTAAAATGGATGTTTACAATATTTCTAGTACTAGGGGAAATAAGTGGAGCTGATGCCTTGAGTGCATAGGTTTTAAAAGGTGATAAGTATTGGATATCTCACAAGTTCAAATAGTCTTTACTGAAATATAAATTGTAATTATTAAAAAAAGAAGCTTCAAGTAACTCAAATTTCTATTTTTTTTTACTAGCACATGAACTTAAAAATATAAATTAAGTTCCATTGCAGTATGAAATTGATTGGAACCTGAAATAGTTATGTAATGTAGCAGGGAAGGAGGGGATGGTACGGGTCTTCCCCTAACTTCAACAAATGACAACATTTTATACCACTACATCACGTGATAATGTCCATACTAACAAGTGTTGATCGATTGAGCTTAATTGTGCCCTAATTAATAACAAATGCATCCTTTGTCAGATCTGTGTGACATGAATTAAATATATCTACACGACCTGGTTCCCTCTATGTTATGAATTACATGCTGTGTATTTGCTGGGTATGGTATGTTTTTCATTATGGAAGCTTTTATCCCGGGGGAGGGGGGCCACTAGCTAGCATAAAAGTGTTGATTGATTGAGTTTAATTGTGCCCTAATTAATATCAAATGCATCCTTTGTCAGATCCGTGTGACATGAATTAAATATAGTTATCATGACCTGGTTCCCTCTATGTTATGAATTACATGTTGCAGAGGAGGGTGGTCGTGGCAACTATTGCATGGTTGCCGTTCTTATCGTATACGATCCCCGGCTGCGTCGATGTAACTCATGTCCTATACCGCCTCTATAAGAAACATCGTGGGAAAATACAACTTCCGGGATTGTGTGGGATTGCCGCTAAAATTATATTGCTAATCGGTAAAAAATATGATAACATATATAAAAAGTGGGGTTCACGCGTGAACCCCAGCGGATTTAGGATAACATAATTATGCTTATTACGATAAGAACACTTTTGCAGTTTTTTGAGGAGAGGTAAAAATATGATCTTTGTAATTATTTTCTTCAATACGTGAGTCACGTGACCCAATAGAAATACACGTAGATCGTTCCCTTAATTTGCGTTTTGGAAATCCCTCATCCCTAAATCTAGGATCTTCTATAAATCGTGTCCGCCGCCACCTGACATGTTGTATATTTGCTGGGTATGATTTTCATTATGAAAGCTTTTATTCAGGGGGGGGGGGGACTCACATATGAAAGTGATGTATGAATGCCACCGGGCGTCTTGGAAGTAGGGGTCTTTTGGTCTCACAAATTAGGTCAAAAAGGGTGTCCTTCAGAGTTCAAAAATTGGGGGATTTGGGGCAAAATCCACAATAAAGAGTCTTTCCAAGTCAAAATGCCCAAAATTTTGCAACAATTTTAATGATTTTTGAAAAATTTGCAACTATTTGTGCGAAATTTTTTGACAATTTAAAAAAAAAAATGAAAAAATAAATCAGTTTAAGAAAATGATTGGTCTTTGAGTGACAAGGAATTTGTAAAAATAGGGGGTCATTGAGTGAAAAAGGGGTCTTTCGGTAAGAGCAAGCGAAAAAAATGGGGTCTTTTTGGTGGCACATGGCACATATCTCAAAGTTGAGTGCCCCTCCCTGGGGCTTTTATGAGAGAAGGGAGAAATAATATAATTTAGACTTGCTGTCTACCTTTGATAGCACAGAGTAGTGATTGACCTTTGGCATAAAAAGTGAAAATAAATTGACTTTTCCACAAAAATAAGATGCTTCTTTTAAAATAGAGGGAGGCTAAATTAGTGACCCTGCTTATTTTAAATTGACAATTTTTAAACAGCATCTATGGGCATATCCTAGGTATACATGTTGGCGCAGCGTTTCTTACCTTGCCTTGCCTTTCACCAATGAGGCCCGGGTTCGATTCCCATACTCGTTCTATCTACTGAGTGATAAAGCACGGACTGAATTTATTGAAATCAGGAATACTGTGGAAAGCATGAGTTTATGATTCTGTTCTTGTGATTTCAATGCACATGGACCTTTTTTCATCAGAAATGATTCTCGATATCTAGGCTGTTACATATATAAATAGAGTTAGAGCAGCTGTTGATATTGTTCAAGTTATTAACCCTTTAGATCCGATAGAATGCTTGAGCGTTTCAAAAGGAGCTTAAGAGAGAATGCGCAGTCGTTCCAATTCATATTGAGTGTAAATTAATTCAGTATGGGTTATATACACATATTACAATTCAGGATTGAAAGGGTTAAAGGTTTCAGATTTGTTATAGTTATAATGGTCAGTATACTCTACATTCCGGAATTAAGAATTCTACATGTAGGTCTAGTTTCCATTTGAGATTAAGGTGTTTGGTCCATGATAGATTTGACTGAAATTTGCTATTAAAAACTGGCATGAATAATATTTTGTCGATGTAGAAGCGATTTTCAAAATAATAATTGGGGGGTCACCAGACGTAAATCAGTTTCAAAATAGCATTGGGGGAAATGTTAGTACAGGGATCTATGGGAAATGTGGCAAAAGTGACATATTTAGTGTTGATTCAAAAACTACCCATTGAAATTTAGTGTCAATTTTTTCACAACATTTGCACACAAATATGTTCTTTCAATTATAACAATAAAAATTGGGGGTCATCGAACTAATTTTCCTAAAAAATAAGAAAATATTGTCATTTTTTTGCTTCCAAAAATTGAACTTTTCCACGTATTACACATAAGCGTGCACATCACTCACGTTTATCAGTGCGCGTACCATTTCATACAAATGTGCGAGGGAAAATGTTACAGTTTCTGCGATTAAAATCACAACAAAAATTAGCGAATTTAACTTAGTGTGTGTTCTCCCTCATGCATTCAACTCGCTCCTGTGCATTTTGAAATTTGACACACACATCTTGGAGACAAAGATCCTGTCAAAATTTCACTTGAAACCACGTCAAAACTAATGCGTACCAGTACCTGTGGACCGGAACTTTTTCTTTGGGGAGGGAGTATGCGTAACTGGGTTTTCCGGTGGGATGACTCTGGAGTGCCAAAAAATGCAAGACATGTACAAGTCTTGGTCTTGAGAACTGCAAGTATAGGATGTCAAAATCATCCTTGTGCTCTGCAAGTCTCACATTGGGTATCAAAATTGGCTTTTCAGTGTCTGGTATCAAACATGGGGAGAATGGTCGAATGGATGATTTTGTCAATAAAATGCTTCAAACCCTCAGGGCACCTGATTGCCACATTGCTTTAAAGGAGCATGATCCAATTTGTCAAAATTTTGTTTTCACTACTATAGGAAGTTTGGATTTCAAATTTCAGCTAAATTGGTCAAACCGTTTTTATTTTATGGAAAATTTTTGTATCTGAGAGCCGCCTCTGTGTTACTGTGTGAAATCAATTATGGTTACCATAATTAGACACATTTTCATTTACATATCTGGGCATTTTCATGGTAACGGAAGGACAATCACAGAATGTTTCTGTATTTCAAACGCTTACATTGCCAAAATTGAATTTGATAAAATAAAACTAATTCCATATTTAGTTGAGTATACCTGAAATCATTCATATTCAACAGGAATTTTTTCATAAAAATTGCTCTGTCGCAAAATATGCATATTAAAGGTGCAATTCATGATTTTGATGTGGCAAAAACCTGGCCTATTTTCTTGCTAAATAATAAGAAGAGTACATCATAAATATATTCTGAAAATTTAATCGGTAATGGAAGGACAATTTGTTCGCTGATTTTTGGGTGCACTGAACACCCAAGTAAACAACCAAGAATGGGTTGAAAAAAAATAAATTAAAATTACTACTTTTCATTATGAAAATCAAGAAATTTGACAAAAAATTAGGTTTTTTAAATAAATTTCATAGACATCTTTTTCAGTCTTTTCAAAATTAGGTTCATTTTAAAGAGCTTCAAATTAGCTTTCTTTTGATACCAAATATATGATGGTAGGATTTTTCATTGAATAGTTACACGTTTTTTCAATATTTTTCTCATGTCCACTTTTTCGTGAAAATGCCCATCTATAAAATGAAACATAACTCAGCCGTAAAATTTCACATGGATTATGAGAAAAATATGAACAACATTTTGGTACCAAAAAAGTTGAGGCAATCAGACCATGCTCCGTTAATGGTGTGCATGTAGTTTACATGTTTCTTTCCTTTTTTGAAATCATTGTTATGTTACATTTGCATTTGAACTAATGGGTATATGTTTGAACATGAATGGTCAGGACTTGTGTGGAGTAGGGTATCCATTAGAATGGATTGTCAGGTCTCAAAAACAGAAGATATCAGAAAGGATCTTCTTATTATCATGCCTTGCTTGGTGAGGCCAAGTAAAATAATATGTTTGTTTCCTTCCCAAAAAATGTGCCCAAAAATGCAAATTTTATCACTTTTCTGAAAAAATAAAATATTTCTTCACCGCCCCAATTTTCCCTTGGTATAATGCATCGAGAGATGGCTTCCTTACAGCAATTATTTTTTAAACGTCCATCCATCGTCTTTCATGTAATCAGGAGACCGGAATCTTAAAAGCAACTTATATTATAATTAATGTTTTCAAATAGAGAGAGTCATATCTTTCATCCAAAAATTGGGTTGAAAAGTACATATCTGATGATTTAATAAGCAATATAATTTCTTGATAAGATAAAATATTTTCCTCTTCCTTCCATCCCAATATTTTGAAAGCATAAATTTCTTTTCGAAAATAAAATGTGTTCGCTTCCTTCCTTCTCCGTGTTTTTAAAGCATGTTACGGAAACAAATAATTAATTTTACTTGGCCTGAACATTCCATTGGGCTATTCATATTTACTGAAATGTTGCTGTGTGTTATGGGAAGAGCTTAGGATGAGGTGATGCTAATTGTGCTGTTTCATTATCATCATCATTCATTACAACCTGTACAAAGTCTTATTAGAAGCAAGGCATGATGGGTAGGTCCAGATATCTCCTTTTGATCTCAAATATGATATTTTCCCCATATATTTGGTCTTGCGTAGAGTCGCCCTCAAAAACTGGGACTGACACTTTGGTAGGATTAGAATGTAGAAAATGTTGTTTACCAAGTTTACTAAAGTAGTTTATGATTTACCAGCATCAGCAAGTTGTCAATTTACTTCCAAAATGGATCTTGAAAATTTTGCAAAATTTGCGACCATTTGTGCGAAATTTGTTGACAATTTAAAAAACACTTTGGTAGGATTAGAATGTAGAAAATGTTGTTTACCAGCATCAGCAAGTTGTCAATTTACTTCCAAAAATGGATCTTGAAAATTTTGCAAAATTTGCGACCATTTGTGCGAATTTGTTGCAATTTAAAAAACACTTTGGTAGGATTAGAATGTAGAAAATGTTGTTTACCAAATTTACTAGTTTATGATTTACCAGCATCAGCAAGTTGTCAATTTACTTCCAAAATGGATCGTGTAATTTGTTTGCCAACCTATCATAGTAGACAATTAAGATGTGATAAAATAATGCGGTCTGACCTGTATGTGGTATTGATACATATATTGACAATGAGGGTGTTGGTTAGCATGTAGGATGACATATGTAGTGTTTTTCTCATCGCATCACAAACATCATAGTCATAAGATAATTTTGCAACAAGCATAAAAAGTCAATAAATCAATTGTTGGTTTTAATCACAAGATATGTTGCAAAGAGTTTAAATTGTGGATTATTTTACAGATTCTGTACATTTTAAAAAGTTTAAAATGATTAAAGAAACTTTCATTTTTTATCCTTTCAGTTTGGCGGACCAGCTTCAACAAAACCGATCCCAACCGTACAGGAGTTTGACAAGAAGCTAGCAGAAGCAGACGCATACTTACAGATACTAATTGAACAAGTTGGACAGTTAGAAAACAGAATCGATAAATTTGACGATGAAACACAACATCAGAAACATGAAGCTCTACGAGATTCAGCTAAGGTAAGTTTGGGGAAGAGAATTGTATGTATCCCATCATGCATCGCTTCCTCATGGATCGTTTGTGTAGGAAATTATATTAGTAGTCAGTGACGAAATGCCAATAAATCAAATTGTATTGCTGCCATCTTGCATTTTTGGCATGTTTTATCACTAACTACTTGCATGACTTCCTGTACAAAATTACCCATAGGAAGCAATGCATGATGGGATACTCACGATTTCTTCTCTTAATTTGGGGCATGGGTGTAGAGAAGAGATCATGGGGCCTGTTTCAATAACATCTAAATCCATCACAAATGCTGAACTTCATCGCAAAAGCGAGAAATTATCGCAAATTTGCGATGGATTTCCCAAAACCGATTTGACTAAGATTTTGCGATGAAAAAAATGTGCGATGATTTTGTTTGCGATGTATATCTTGAGGATAAACAGCCGCAAAAAACCCATCGCAAATGAAAGTCATCACAAATTCTTGATATCAACTGATTTTATTTAGCACCATATTTGGATGAGGTCATCGCAAAATTTACGATAGTCTCGTCCATGAAGATTAAAATTAATGGATGTTAGTGAAATGGGAAAGTCATGGCAAACAATATTTATGATGGATTCTAGTTTGTGAGAGTGTTTTCAATTAATCATCGCAAAAAATAATGTTAGGGAAATAGCCCCTGAAGTGGAGATAAAATTTGGGTGTTTATCAACGATGTATCACACCTTGTCGTAATTTGATATCATTGAAAACACACACTTATCTTTGCAGCGAGGTTGTGGCGCGCAGCGCCACAACCGATCCGATCAAGATACTTGGCTTGTGGCTTTGGGTAGAGGATTTTTTTGCTCAGTATGGTCAGTGGAAAATAGATGGCTCAGTCAGAGCTACCCCATGGCTGATAATGCCATTAGCTTGGCTTATATGTAGTCTGATATCTCTCCCTATATCTATTGTTATGTGAACTTGAATTAGTAAAGTAGTTTGATTAGTTCTACATTTTATGCAATATCTCCAAAACTATAAAGAATTTGAAGGTGAAATTTGGATTTATAATCAGAAAAATATGAGCTACAATTTGACATCAAAAAATATACTTCCGGTTGAGCCCTAGGGGATGAGAATGTCGTCATGTTTTTAATATTTGTGCATTATGACAAGATACAATGCATCATCAGCAAAACCCGAATACACCCAAATTTTGTTTCCATGCCAGAATATAAATGATGGCAAATCACTGGTATCTGCCCTATATCTATGCATAAACCTCATCCCAATGACTCTTCTAGCATGGCAACCCCTATTCCGATCACATCCAACTTGTGCTTGTAGCTAATTCATCCCCATGCACAGTCACATCCACATCCACCATCGTTATGCACACTCAATCTCATTCTAATGACCTCCCCCCCCCCCCCCCCCCCCCCCCCCCCCCCCCGGTACCTCAGATTGCATCCAATATGAGCAAAAAAGACTTCTAGATATACCAATACTAGCGCTTGCCACCCATTCGTCAATCTATCTTGGTGACATCCAAGAAACACCAACAGTGGCGTAGCCAGAGTGGAGGCACCCCAATATTTCGTATGTGTTTGTAAGAGGTCACAAAGAAGTTGTAGCACTGTCGGAAATTTGAAGTCAAATAAAAGGGGGAGTTTTTTAAACATCAGTTTTGAGTAAAATTTGAAACAATTTCTTTGAAAAGCTGCAAAAGTTGTCACTCAAGTATGATGTTGCAGGCATAGCTTGACCACAGTTTTTCAAAACTCCCCCTAAAAGGGTGGAGGGTTCCGAAGCCAAAATATACCCTTTTTCCCCTATTCACACCCTAAATCTGTTTTTTTATCGATACTGTTTTCACACTAAGAGTTTGAAAAAGTACCCTATTTCTTTAAAATTGCCCAGGTGTCACCTGATTCACCCTTCAGTCCTCAACAACAACCTTAATTAACCTTTTTCTTGGTAATGCTATGCCTGCATCATTATATTTGAGTGCCCCCCACCCGGAGGCTACACCACTGAACACCATCAGTAAGACACTCTAGCTCTCATCCAAATTAATTTACTAGCATAGTGCCCCATCCCCAGGATGACTTCCAACGTGAGCAAAAAAAAAGGCTTCTACTATGCTTGACTTCAGTCACTAGGATGATACCCCCCCCCCCCTGATGACTTCCAACGTGAGCAAAAAAAAAAAAAAAAGGCTTCTAGCTACACTTAGTGCCAAAGGAATTCCCGTGATAAGTTGAATAGATGTAATTTTAATTAAGCTATTATGCTGTGGCCCTTGTCTAATGTTGGAATTATATGGACAGGTATCAGAGGTGGTATTCAGGATATCCCACAATGCATTATTCTGATACACTGATATATATAATAGACAATAATGGTTTTCTGGACAAGGGGCTATTAGGAATTTGAGAATTCCATTGAATAGTACTCATTCATATCTTTCTAGGGATGTGTTTCTTTTCACACTAGCCCAGTGTTTACCCACATTGCTGACACCTCAAATACCTCAGCAACCTGTACATAAGTATAGAAGTTGAATTGGATTTGCAGGCATATTGTACAATCAGTGTATCAGAATAATGCATTGTGGGATATCATGAAAACCACCTCTGGCCAGGTATATAGTTTGCTGTGCTGACTTTCTAGGTAGGTTGACATTTTTATGTTGGCTTTATGTATTTCAGTTAGATGGCTTAACACTATTTTTTGTTAGATTTTAGTTTTAAGCTTACTCCTAAACTGCTTATAATAGTACCTTTTTTACTATGCATTAAGCTTTAAACAATAGCTCTATGTTTGAAGATGAGACCCAGGAGACAGGAATTTTTATGTTGGCTTTATGTATTTCAGTTAGATGACTTAACACTATTTTTTTTAACATTTTAGTTTTAAGCTTACTCCTAAACTGTTTATTTATAGTGCTTTGCATTAAGCTTCAAACAGCAGCCGTATGTTTGAAGATGAGGTCCGGAAGACAAGGGATTCAGAATCAAAATTGATGTTGGTTTCAAGTTGAAATGTGCATCGGACAAAATTTCGTTATTTTATCTGCAGATGATAGACTTGGTATGCTACTGTAAAACGCCAATATTTTCGCGCCCAGTAATTTTCAATTTTGGACCATTTGCACGTTTTTATTTTGGAGGACGTGAACATTGGCAGAGTATGCAATTTCCTTTGTAACAAATTTCTCAGAATTTTCGCAGTGCATTAATTTTCGCGCTAAATTAATTTTGCGCAAAAAGTAAAAATAAATGTAAAATAAATAAACTTACACGGTACTTTAAAACTGGTTTTATACTGGACAATACTCCTAACAGACAATTTTTACTAGGAACATGTGAACACACCATACAGTCACTTGAA
Organism: Ophiothrix spiculata; assembly: GCA_000969725.1. NCBI lineage: Eukaryota > Metazoa > Echinodermata > Ophiuroidea > Amphilepidida > Ophiotrichidae > Ophiothrix > Ophiothrix spiculata. The sequence goes on from JXSR01S008155.1 coordinate 48,087, forward strand.
ACTTGCAAGCACACCACCAACAAACACACTTCTCACTGTGCACCCTCGGACTCAAATTTTTCACCCAATGACAAGCAATTTTGCCACTCTTTGAGATAACTTGCTCCTTCGCTCTCGTCGGTCCGTGGAGGTCACCACTGCGCTCCCTTGGACTCAATTTTTTTGCTGATTACTAGTGCCTTCGACACTCGATGGTCCGTGTATATATGTGATGATTCACCCCGAAAGGGGGGACTTTGAAGATGATATCAATTTTGATTTTTTTCATTTCATCTGTTGCAACATTTTTCAAGCTTTAAAATGACACCTTACCTGTTGAAATTGGTCAAGCCGATCAAATTTTAAATTTTACAACAGAAAATCTGCTGGAAATTTTTATTATTTTCTTTTATTTTTCGCTGCCCATTTTCACCTGTATCTTGAAAAGTTTTCTGTCGCAAAGTCACCCTTTTTGGGGTGAGTCATCAAGTATTCTGAGCGCCTTCAAAGAAGGCTAGGTGGAGGCAAAATTTCAGGAAATGTTAGATAATAACAGTCTGGGTTTTGTGCATGCAGACTTGCATCCAGGGGGGGGGGGCACTCAATAAATAAAGTGGTACTCATGCTCGTCAGAGCACCTCAAAATTGGACCTAAATGGCGTAATTGTTTATAGCAAATTGCACCACTTGGCGTAAGGTCAGTAAGTTTGTGATCATTTACAAACAAATTAGGCACTAAAAAGTATACAATTAAGGTTTTTTTTATTCATTATACATGATGTCAGTACTTATTTTCTAAGAACTTTTTATGCTAAACATGTACAGCACAATACTCAGCTGAGCAACTCTGAAGTAAAAGTGACCCTTGGCTGCAAAGGTAGCCTGAATTTAGAACCCTAAATGGCGTAACTTATGCTGAAAACTACCCCTTTTCCCAAAAACATAGACACCACATGTGGTACAAAATCAGACCCCTTAACACCTTTTTTATTATGACCACGAGTACCAATTGCCATCTTGAGCGTTCCCCCAGGACTTGTATAGTCCCTTTTAGCATATTATGATAAATTGATTTTGTGACAAATTCCTATCGCATGGTATGTTCATATTTCATAATTTGTTTGTTAGCACACCTCTCTGCTTTAACCAGCGCATGGTCTGCTGTGAACATTTTGAGTTCAAATTTGATTTTGTCTTGCACATAGCATGTACGAGATCAAAGGTTGGTGGCTAAATACAATTATTATTGAATTGGGAAATGATTTTCACAGTAATAATGTCCATGCTGAAGTTAAATTCAATTAGAGCAAAAAGGCTGCTATGATAACAAAGTGGTTGTGTAAAAAAGGTTTATATAAATCTGCTCTCCCATACCAAAGGGATCTTCCATTAAGGATGTTTTCTTATAATAATGTACTCGCTATTAAATATGTAATGAAAATAAACTTGCGGTATGTGTATTTTAATTTTAATTGACATACAGATACTACCGGTAGCAGGTCTTCTTAATCCTCCTCCTCCTCCTCCGTCATTATCATTGATGTCATCATTATCATCAATCATCATAATCAATCATCAAATCATCATCACCATTATCACCCCCACCACCATGACATCTCCCTCCCCACCCACACACCCCCAGACATACACACACCACCTCCACCCCAGATATCCCCACCCCACCATGATTTAGATAAAATCTAGATTTTTTTCAATTAAAATCATGAATCAACTTGATTTAAATCAAACAACCCTGCGCATCACTACTGCCACCACCACCATAATTTGGTCAATCCAAGATTGAGTGACCCCACAGGGTATACAACTTATTATGGTAACTATGATAAGGCCAAAAAAAAATTGTTGTGTTGCCCTCAGCGACCTACCCTAGATTCAAAAATTTAAAAATAAAAATAAGGGTCAGGAAAGCACCCAATTTTGCTAAGATTGGGTGTTTTGGAGAAAATATTTTGAAAATACTAGTAGTGGAAAATGCACCCAAATTTCACAATTTATGTGCTTTTTAAAAAAATTATTAAAAAAAAAATATTTTCCGACCAACCAACTATTTTTTTCAGAAATTCCACTTGAGGGCAACACAACATTTTTTTTTTCTTGGCCTAACTGGTGTTTTCAACCCATGGTTTGTTATTTGGCTTCAGATTGCAAGAAATAGCTAATTGGCTCTATATGAAGCTTAACAAATTCTTTATATTTTTGGAATCCTTATATGGTCCATCAAAGATTGGGTGACCCCAACAGGGGTACATGTCTAATTATGGTGACTCTGGTAATGTTTTTCATTCCATATGGTTTGTTATTTGGCTTCATATTAGCTAATTGACTCCATAAAGCTTAAAGGGGCATTGGACAAAATTTTGAAATTTTGTTTGTGGATGATTTACACTTCCTATGTTAGAAAATAACAGTCAATTACCAGATATCAGGAAAATTTTGATCAAAACCTTCAAAAAAGTCAAAAATTTGAATTTCATTTTATTTGTCAATTTTGGGTATGAGGTAATTAGTGTTGCTATACAATGGGAAAGAGCCAAAGATTTGTTTGTAAAACATTCCTTTCACATCATAGATTGCAGAAAAATCAAAAGAAATCTTCAATTTTCATTAGATCTCCTGAAAAGGCCAATTCTAGAAATTCAACTATAGAGGGCAGTTATTTATCGTTGTCAACAATGATAATTAAAAACAAGAGGATATCTAAATATTTTGATATATAGGGTTTGAATTGCCACATGAAACTGTGCATGCTGTCATTATTACCACTAATACTTCAAATGATGCAAAAATCTCGAAATGTTCGGGGGGAAAATTGGGGATGATGCTGAACTTGTCCAATGCCCCTTTAACCTATTAAAAGCAGTCACCTTGTGTTAGCTAGTCAAATAGGTTTGCTTATCTTTATAAAGGACCTGCATGTCACTAGCTCTTCTATTTCTCCGAGCTGTCCATCACTCTCTGCAGCACAATCAAAGGTATATCCGTGATGGGTCCTTGGGTGGAGAGATCAGGGAAACCAAGCTGGCACGAATACCACTTCATTTTGAAATACTAGACTAAATCTGTCGTATATTGGCTGATCATACATGTATTTGGTGGACCATGATTGCATTTGTGACTTCTAGTAGTACAGCACCAGGGCTACATATGTAGGATTCGATCTAACAATCCTTTATCATTAAGAGCCCAAATGCTCTAACCCCTGGCCTACAACACCCCTACTTCGACAAACAAACTTTGCGTGCTGCCATTGTTCCCGCTGACCCTTCAAATAATGTAAAAAATTTCAAAATGTTTGGGAACCATTTGGGCTGATGCAGATTTCCCCACTAAGGCCGTATGTCGCGAAATTTGGCGCAAAAAACTCAAAAAATTGTCGCAAGGGGTTCCAAAAACAAAAAGTCCACAGAATAGGGTTTTGGCGCAGAAGCTCGAAAAATAGGCGCAAGGGGTTGCCAAAACAAAAAGTCACGTACAGAATAGGGTTTTGGTTGTACTACAACGTTCACTTATTTCAATTTTATTCAGGTTATATTCAAAATTACTCTCATTTTTGAGTTGATCTTTCCAAAATTGTCATGGCGATATGTATTTTTTCTTTTATGTCCGCTTTGGCGCAAAGTGAAAATCCTTAGTGGGAACACTGGGCTAATGTTGAACTTGTCCAATGCCCCTGTAATAGTTTATTCGGAGTCTTGTCGATATGCATCGATCGATGCCCATCGACGCGCAGTCTTGCATAAGGAATAGTGCGTGTAAAAGACTGCGCGTTGTTGAACGTCGTACGATGCATATCGACAGACTCTGAATAAACCATAATTATTAGCATGTTCAAATTACAGTCATCATTCCTTCTGATATTTTGAAAGAGAAATTTGATGTATTTTTTCTCTCTCTGTTATTTCTGTTGTTTGCAGGCAATGATTGAGTCCATCAAGCAAGCCATAGTACTATTGCAGTTAGCTAAGGTAAGTGGCATCTGGGGAAATCCATCTCATGTATACTCTATAAACCTTGAAGTATGCAACAAGCAATCAGACTCTGTTACGAGATCCATAGCATATCCCTTGTAGCCTATAACATTGTGAACTGGTGGCTTTGTATTGTGTAAGAGACTAGTAATGATTGATTAGGATTGGACTGGTGGCTTTGTATTGTGTAAGAGACTAGTAATGATTGATTAGGATTGATTAGATTAAGACCAAATAACTGCATATTAATATTTTTGTACTTGAATCATTCATGATTTTGGTATCATTTTTGGCTAATTTTGTTGTTACCACATGGACAAACATTGAAAATAAGTTCATTTGAATATTCAGCAAGATTTACGTGGTTATGATTCAAGAAATATGGACTAATGCTGCTTTCATACTCGTGTAGTTTTGCAGCTTTGTCGCTGCGTGATGTATATTTTTTGCAAAAATTTGCCGTTTCCGGTTGCCGTAGCGGCAAAGCTACATGTCGCTGAGATAATCGATATCGGCAAAATTTTTTCGCACGACAAGAATTTTTGAGTTGTAATGAATTTAACTTTCAGAGCAACATGCAGCGGCAAATCTGAAAAGCGACAAAACTGCAAAGCTACAAAAGTG
>JXSR01S008155.1:61693-74851 GCA_000969725.1 Ophiothrix spiculata
TTTTTTTTTTTTTGCTTGTCACTTTGTCAAAACCACTAAAATTAGTTAAGGGTCGACCAAAACTAAATGTTTTCTTCCAAAAGGTCCAATTTTTAAAAATACTCTCCCCCCTTGAAAAAATCCTGGCTACGGGCCTGATCGTAGTCTTGTTTCCACCATACTGACGGTGAAACATATTGTCAAAAATGAACCAAAAACTTGGTCAGGGAGGACAAGTGTGTATATGATCAATGATCATTGATCATAAGTATAGAGATGCAAAAAATTTCAAATTTTTGAAAAGTATTGGTAGGGCAATGGATATTGATAAAATAACTTGAGATGACTAGAAGAAGAATATGAGGGAATTCTGTGAGACATATCAGTTCGGCGGAACTCACAATTCGGATACGTATCTGAATTTAGATACTCCGTATCAAAATTCTGATACCCGTATCCGAATTTGGATTTCCAAACAGCTGAAATTAATATTCAGCTTCACCGCGCACCATACCAGTATGTATAAAAGTCAATAACATTATCATCATTTGTCATCTAAATTCTAAGAAAGTTTTGGCCAAATTATTTTGCCTTCTGTGATAAGGAGCTATCAGGACATGTTTCGAAGCTGTCCGGCTGAAATTGCACAGATGAAAATGAAACAGATTGGACAGATTTATCATAGATGCAAGAAAGATGTTCTACATGTACTTGTCAGCTTGCGCTATCGATTTGTTTCCTGCACCATGACAGGCGTATCAGAATTCAGATACCCCTCCATTTCCTAATTCTGATACGGGTATCACAATTGTAACAAAATGTAAGTGGGTATCAAAATTCAGATACGTATCCGAATTGTGAGTTCCGCCAAACTGATATAGATTTAAAGAGCAAAGAGTTATGCCATAAGGACAACTGGTATATTTAGCAATTTTCAAAATTTCCTTTGCACGGTGAGCTGTTTAGGCCATCTGCAAATGTTTCTTGCAATTTTGCTCAATGGAGGAAAACAGAATATTTTTTACAATATTTATGCATCATATAATTATGCCTCGTGGTGACATTGTCTGCATTGTACATTGTATGCATGGCTTATACTTAGTTTGTGATGTTCATCTTGTGAGTAGGGTAGACTGGGTACATATAGGACATATTGTAAGTTGGTTTTTTAAGTTTGTGATGTTCATCTTGTGAGTAGACTGGGTACATTAAACATATGTGTCATATCTAAAGCCCAGGGGGCCGCTCGAAGAAAGAAGTGGTACGCATGCTTGTCAGAGCACCTCAAAATCGGACCCTAAATGTAAAAACCATGTACAGCAAATTCTTAGTCACTAAGTGCGATTTTACTTCTAATAAGGAATTTTGGCCATCCATTATGAGACGATAGATGACTGTGCGTTCAGCGTGAAGCGCAATGAACCACACGTTAAAAATCACGGCGCGATGCAGGTATACGCACACATCCGGCGCGAACAGCTTTACTTGGTTTGGAATATTTCATGTTTGAATAGGGGTGTACGTTTTTCCAATGATAATGTTTATAGTTTTGGGCAATAATTTACATCGTTTTTGGTTCATAATTGACTCAAATTTGTGACTTTCGTAATGGGCACCCCATGCGGGGGCACCCATTACTCAAAATAATGTACGCCCATCCATTATGAGACGATAGATGACAGGCAAAACAATAAATCGCCATCTTTTATTCTCTAATTCAAACCCTTAATGTCGTAACATGTTCAAAATTATACCCCTAAATGTCCTGATGTCGAAATACACTAAAATTGACCCCTAATTGTCGTAATGGATATTTGACCCATTAATGGTATAACACACTGAAATGGACCCTTAACGGAGTAACTATGTCCTTTTTTCTGCCATAAAAAACATAAATAATACATTGGAAGCGTTTTCTGTAATTATTTCTTTGAATTTTAGAATAGCTGGCGAAAAAGTGACCCTAATGTAGAAGATATCGTAAAAAGGCTACCCTTAATGTCAAAAGTTACCCTGAAAAGGCACCCTTTTTCTAAAGATGTCAACGACGCCAATGGAGCAAAATCTGATCCTTTTTCAACGTTTTTGCTGACGAGCATGCATACAAATTTTATCTTCGAGCGGCCACCCGGGATCTACAGTTAAATTGAGGTCCGCATAGTAAATTATGTGATACGGGTCATTGAAGCTGAGCATAGTCAAAAATCATGTCCAAAGTCTAATTACTAATTTCATCAGAAACATTACCTTTGAAGTGTATTTTATCCTATTAATCAGGTTCCAACACCAAAACATAAGAAAAATGTGTTAAAAACCAAGATAAAAATCCTCTCTCCATTCAAGTTTTACTAAGTACAAAAACTTTCAACTCAATTTTCTCAGAACTAATATTTTTCTGAATCAGCCAAACGACTTTTACCAATTTGGATGTAACTTCACAACCAAACATCCAATAACCAAAAGCAAGGTGTCATTTTAAAGCTTAAAATCTCCGCTTTCAGATGAGACCAAAAATGCATTTTCATTTGGGGACCCTTAAAGTACCTTTCGATATGATGGGTTTTATATTGTAAGTTGAAACATTTTAGTCTTAGGCCAAGTAAAAAATAAAACATGTTTCTCGTCCAGGTTTTTGAAAAAAAGGAGGAAGAGGTACTTTTTATTTTTTATTTCAATGGCAATGCAAAATTGCCCATTAATGGCCCATTCTCATCCAGTGTATCGATACCAGATGTGTTATTGGAAGAGGAGGAGGCCTTTTTTATTTTTGAGTTTTGGACATACTGGAGGGTTGATCAAAACAAAATATGCTTTAAAATGCTTATTGAACTGAAGCAAATCTATTGCACAGACTTAAACTTTTCAAACCTTTTTTACAAATAAGTTATGCATGAAATAAAAAAAATAAAAAATATTTTTCAAAATCCTTAAAAAACGATGCGGGAGGGGACGAGAAACATGTTTATTTTTTTACTCGTCCTTATAACAGTGAACCAAAAAGTTCATTTGCAAAAAATTGAAAGTCTTTTTGTCGATGGAATCTTCATTTTCCAGGGTAAAAATCGCCCAGTGCCCACTTAAGAAAATGCTTGGTTACAGGTCACAAAAAATGGAGAGCCCTTCCCCTGTAAATATTCCTTTTCCATTATTTTCAATGCCATTGAAGTGTACATTGTATTGTCTTCTCATAAATAAAGGAAAAGAAAAATTCTTGTGAAATAATTGGAAATAATTTTTATTGGTATTGTGATGTCAAGGATATATCAACCAGGGGGAGGGGTACTCAAGTTTGGGTTGGGTAGCGGCATATCATTTGAAAATTTGGAATGTCACCCATAAATTTGCCAAAAAATCAAGAAAAGGGGGCTTGTGAATATACCATGCAAATCTTCCCAATTTTGAGTCAAATTTAGAAAAAAATGTTTGCAAATATTTATGCTTTATTTAAACACAAAATGTTCAAGTTTTTGTGAAATAAAGCCCAGATTTGCACCAAATAAGTAAAGAAAAAAATTAAAATAGACACATTAAAATACAAAATTTTGCAAAGAAAAGGTACTGATTAGATTACCAGACTCTCCATATTTGCAGCACAACCCTACAATCACTTTTGTTCTAAATAGCCCCCTCCCAATATATCGTTTAAAATTCTCCCAAGAGGGGCACTCAAATATCAAGTATATAAAAAAACGATGTGTACTTATCCCAAAATAGCGGATTTCATGGTATTAGATTTGAAAAAGGGATCATAAGATATGTGATAAAAATTTGACCATTGTGGATGTGAAATCTTAAAAATATGGGTCAACCATTGTAAATTTTCAAACATTTTGAAGTAAACATTTGTCATTTAGCGGGTTAGCGTAGCGGTTTTTCCCTCACTTTGCACCACTGAGTCCCGGGTTCGATTCCTGGTCCTGATGCTGTATGTGTATTTGGATTTCAGTCCATACTTGCTTCCGAAGGTTTTTCTCCGGGTGCTCTGGTCTTCCTCCTGCACTTAAAACTGCACCAGATTTGTCCATCATAGTCTGCCACCACCTAGGATATGGGAAGCTGCAAAAGGGTAGGTAGGCCTAAATGTTACAATCTAAGTACCGATAGCATGTGCGCCTGAAAAAGGCTGCCGCTAAATGAAGTGAAATGATTGTGACGATTATACCTGCAACGTATCATGAGCAATTTGATCTAAATGAAAAATCGCTATACAAAAACCCAGTTATAGGTATATAATTTTCACATGCTATTTATGAATTATAGTTAAATTGCATTTAAAATACACGCATAAAAGATCAATTTTGTTATAAAGTTGTTCAAAAGGGGATTATTCGGTTGGGGGTTTGGACAGCAGTGAAAAGGGGAATCAATTAGTGTGAGACAAAATGTCCAAAAAGGGAGTCTATTGACAAGTAATTGATATCGGTGGTCGTAGAGGAGTGCTACCCCCACCCCCATAATTTCTCACTGTGTCCATATGAGTGTTAAAATTTAACTATTGAAATTAGAAGACGTACTTCACTGGTTTTCCAAAGCTGGATTTTGTGGTTCTAGGTATGACACAATTTTATAGCCATTTTGGTTGAATACCTGTCTTGTGTTGACTCATGTGTAGTTTTATGGAAGTGGTACTTTCAGTTAAATCATAATTTTTGTTGTGGTATTAAATGGCTGAAAATTCATGGATCGCCTTTACCAAAAATTCTGTTTATTAATTAAAAAAGTGAGTATATGTATAATTTAGATAGTTTGTAATTAGTAGGCCATGTGGAAATGATCGCGATTACATGATCTGTGATTGATATATATATAGATCCTTTGCAATTAAGTGAGAGACCGGAACGAGCAACTTGTATGAGATCTTTATGAGTTTGACTAACACTATAGAAATAGCTGTAGTGTTGGAAAACTGAAAACTAAATAGCTACCGGTAGCAAATATTAATAATATACCGGTGTTCTAACGATTTGTGTGATTTGAGCTAGACAATATTTTTACTATTGCTCGCTGAAAAAAGTGGTATATAAAACAATTATTGACTGCTCTTTTATATTGTCAAAATTATACAAATATTGAAGACCCGAAGCATTCATGAGACTATATTCTATTTCCAGAGATCAAAGGTTGAGGGAAATAATAGAATAGTCTCAAGATCACTGAAGGAAAATAATTTCTACTATTTCCAGAATGGAAATTAAAGTCAATATTTGTTTTATTTTGTTTTAAGAGGGCAATAGTAATTAACTATTGAAGGGCTCAATAAATGATGTCAATCGGTATAATAAAAACTATTTCCCCTTCATCTTGAGACTATTATCCTTTTCTTTGGTCTCGAGAAATAGTAAATAGTTTCAAGATCACTTCTGGGCAATAGTTTTTACTATAATTGTCCAATATTTGTATACTACATATACTCTGTATTAGACATACATTAGGTAGGTCTCACGAATCTTCGCCGTAACGGCGCAATGGTCAAAAGTTTGCCAACCCGATTTTTCAATTTTATTTTTCAAGTGGCGTATATCGGTGTCTGACAGGAACTATGAGCACCATTTCCGCTAACTCAAAAAGTAATTGCAGTTACTAGTGGGACACTTGAATTGGAAAATCAGAGGTTTTGTGTGCATTGTTTACAATATTTTGACGCCATCTTGGTCTGTCAAGTTTGCTGAATTCGGCCGTCTACGATCAGTATTTTGTAGATTTTTGTTACATCAAGCTTTTGATTATAAATGAATTCTTCTTGAACCGAGTGCTAATTGATAGTGATCACAGACATCTGTTGGTACAAGAGGTGTCTCTGCTTTTTGTGTCAGCTTTTCACATAACTCTGTCCTTAAAATATGTAATGCAACATTTGGAATATGAAGGACAGAATCTCTGTCTAACATACGTACAAAATGGCTGAAGTTATAAACATATTCTGGTGCCTACCAGCATATTTTGAATTAATTTGTTGAGATATTTTGAATCAAATACTTGAAATATAATTTAATTTTTGATTGTACTAGCAAATTTTCACACAAACTCTTTGGACTTCATCAAAGCACTGCAGAGAATTGATGGGGTAGAGATGGTAAGCGAGAAAGCAAAATATTTCCAATATTTGATTTATAATATAGATCTCAACTTTGCGCTGTTGACTTGATGACTTATAATATAGGCATACATCATATTTTGGATAAATGTATCCTGTATATTGATGTTATTGATATAATAAAATGCACAATTTAACTCATATAGTTTACATATATTTAAGTTAGTAGAAACACTGAATGTTAAATATTCTGCAATTGTTATGTGTCATATACCCTGCAGTTGTAGCATGATATTAATGCATTTTGTGCATTTTAATGCATTTTGTAAATAAATAAAATTAACGGGAAGCAGGTAGCGCAGCGGTACTTCCCTCGCTTTGCACCAATGAGTCCAGGACTGTCGTGGGTTTGATCCCCAGTCTCAGCGCTGTAAGTGCAATTGGTTGCCAATTGCACTTTCTTCTTTCTTCTTCCTGCATCTACAACTGCCAAATAAATCTGACCATCTGACAGAGGACCCTCATGGAAAGCAGCGCTAGACACTGATGAGGCTATCCTCTATAAATATGTCATAAATTTATTTGTTTAATGCATTTTGTGCATTGTTTTAAATTGTACCTTTTTTAACCTACCTGTTATTTGTGATAGCACCAAGAGAGAAAGAGGAGGATTTTTCCACATTGGTCCCCAATCAGAATAGCCGAAAGCAGACCTTTGTCCTACGCAGCACAGTGGTCTTAAAATAACTCGCGTTGAACTTTGTGCGTATTGAAAACATTCCTTCATTTTTTTCTTTTTTAGCGGGAAGGAAATCTGTGAAATGATGACGGGGTTTGTCATCTTGTTGTAGATTGAATTCCACACATCTCACATGATCTTGGAAACAAATTATTTGAATATTTGCTACAATCAATCAAAATTTCCGAGAGCCGTCATTTTCCATTGAGTTAAATGGGGAGTCGGCAATTGTTTTCACCGGGCTATATCAGACAGAGGTCCCGGATGTAAACAAGACGCCTGGATGTCTGCGCTTGCCTATATCTGCCTATATCCATATTTCTCTGTACAAATCAAAGTTTAACCCCTTCCCAAACAATTCAACTTTAATCAAATCTGTCCAGATTCTTCCCCCTCTCCCCAACCCTTCAGTCAACCCTGGTGCAATTACTGCCTGTTGTATGTTAAATAAATATATGAATTTTATGTATACTTTGCATTTTTGCATTATGCTTCATGTGTTTCATTCTCAAAGTAAACAGAATTGTGTGTATTGGTATTTGCATGTTTCAAATATTTCATTTCAATGTTAAGGGTGAGCAGTTGAAAAAAGCTTTAATATAAGCAAAAATTATTTAACATACCACGTGTATCAAAAAAAGTTGTGCACGGATTAAAACTAATTCTGACCGTGATAAAAGCACCAAATCATAATTTCCTTGTTATTGTAGTAAAGCAAATTTAATAAGCTTTCAAATGCAGAAAAATGATGGAAATCAGATGAAAAATAAAAAAGATATGACCAATTTTGTAAGTACGTCTCTTTTTCTTCCATTCCAATGGGATTTACACAGTTCAGCAATATATTACATATCACAATTACGGGTTATGGCATTATGATAAAAGCTAAAAGTACCCACAAAATTGGTCATATCTTTTTTATTTTTATTTTTCATCCGATTTCTATAATTTTTTCTGCATTTGAAAGCTTATTTAATCTGCTTTACTACAATAACAAGAAAATTATGATTTTGTGCTTTTATCAAGGTCAAAATCAGTTTTAATCCGTGCACAATTTGTTTTGATACACGTGGTAGGTTAACATAAGAGAAGGTATCGTGTGTTTCCCATCATGCATTGGTTCCTATTGGAAATTTTGCACAGGAAGTCATGTGAGTAGTTAGTGATGAAACATGTTCAAAATGCAAGATTACAACAATTAACTTTGATTTATGGGCATTTCATCAGTAACTACTTACATGACTTCCCATACAAAAAATCTCACAGGAAGCAATGCATGATGGGATACTTACGATATCTTTCTTGGTTAACATTACGTTTTGCAGATGAACGAATGCGAGATTTAAACTAATATGCATGCACAGGTCTAAAAACTAGGTCATTGTACATGATTGTACTAACATGTTTTGTAAAGGGCACACCATTGGATATCCAAGGGGGTAGGAAGATTGGGTACGGGTTGGATTGATTTTTTTCTATCTTTGGGGTGATTTTTTCTTTCTTTTTTTTTATTATATTCAATTATACTAGTGTAAATGAGGATTATTTTTCTCCGAATTCAAGAAGGGAAAAATGTCTTGCTCCCCCCGTGGATTTCTAATGGTGCTTCCCTAAGTGTAACAGGGTTCTAGAGCAATTTGATATATTCCTGAAACATACTTGATTTTGGGAATTACTGCCATCAATTTTCACAAGCTTGGTGTCCATAAGTGAATTGGAGCAGATGAGTGTTCTCTACACCATCAATACCAGAGGAGGGTGGCCATGGCAACTATTACGGTACTGGTTGCTGTACTGTATCGTAGCTGGCTGCGTCATGTCCTACACCACCTCTGGCGTAAAGCCATATTGGAAAATTCATGGAAAATACAACTTCCGGAAGATGGTCACTAAAATATATTCCTTATCGGTAAAAAAATATGATAAAATCTATAAACAGTGGGGTTCATGCGTGAACCCCAGCAGATTTGGAATAACATAGTATGTTCATTGCTATAAGGCCCAAAAAAGAAACAAGTTTGTTTCTGGTAACCCGCGCGCGTTTCTATTAAGTTACATACTTCCCGCATTAATTTTTTTTTCATATTTCGTATCAAAAAATCAATTTTTAATTTTGATGAATAAAACAATTCTGTAAAAAAGCTTACTGGAGACTTGCGTATATATCAGAATCTTACTTATTCAGAATTTGTATATTTTTTCATTAACAGAATCAATTGAATCCAGTCAACGGTCTTATACAACCAGAAGTCCAAGGATTAGCAGATGATGGTTCAGGAGTAGATAGGCTAGCGGAAGGTAAGAGTGCCTGCGGTGCGAAAGGTCCCGAGTTCAATCCCCGCTGGTGCCAAAAAATTGAGTGTGCTTGAAATTCCCTTGGACAAGGAACTAACTGCTAATTGTCTCGTGGAAACCCTTAGAAACTCGGGGAGCTGATCCGGGCAGCGATGGTGCGTATGTGGGCTATTCAAGGTTAAGCGCCCCTAGAGGTTGTCGCAGAACCTGAAATGATGCTTGGTGTAGAATGGAGCTTACTTTGGGCCACAGTGGTCAGCGAACACCTGTAAAGTGTGCAGAGGCCGAGTGGAATTTCAAATCTGGGAGGCATAGCGCACTATAAATTCCCAGTATTTTTTTGTTTTGTTTTGTTTGTAGCAGGCTGGAGTAAGGCATATGGTCATCGTTCTTTTGTGTGTTTTTTTTTTGGAGGGGCACTCAAGTATAATGTTGCAGGCATAGCATGACCACAGTTTTTCAAAACACCCCCTAAATGGTGGAGGGTTCTGAGGCCAAAAGATACCCTTTTTCCCCTATTCAAACCCTTTATCGTGATTTTATTGATACTGTTTTCGCACTAAAAAGTACCCTATTTCTTAAAAAATTGCCCAAAAATTGCTGTTTTTGATACCCTAAACAGTATACACCCTTCAGTCCTCAAAAACAACCCTGATTCACATTTTTCTTGGTCACGCTATGCCTGCAACATTATATTTGAGTGCCCCCCCCCCCCAAAAAAAAGGCCTGGCTACAGTGGTACTTGCATCCATTCTTTGCACTGGTATGAGTCCCAAGTTTGATTCTCAGTCCCGGTGCTGTTTGTACATTTGGTTTTCAGTCCATTTTTTCTCTCGCAGGTATATCTTATCTGTTCTAGTCTTCTCCTCCTGCATAAATCTGGAAAAAGAAAGATCTTGGACCCCCAGTAGAAATTGGCTTTTCGGTAGGAGGCTTTCTTGACTATCAGCGTAAAGAATTCATGTGAATAAGCTTAGAAAAGTGCTATTGCCCAACCAGAACTCACTAAAGCTCACTGTTCAAAATCACAAAAATGTGCTCAAGTCCAAATACGTCATAGACTCGGGTTAAATACGCAGGGAGGGGGGCACTCAAGTATAATTCTGCAGGCATAGCGTGACCAAGAAAAAGATGAATTAGGGTTGTTTTTGAGGACAAAAGAGTGAATCAGGTTACACCATTAGGGTATCAAAAGCAGGTATTTTCAAGTAATAGGGTTCTTTTCCAAAACCCTAGTTGTGTTAAAATCCCCATTTAGGGTGTGGATAGGGGAAAAAGGGTATATTTTGGCTTCACCCATTAGGAGTGTTTTAAAAAAACTGTGGTCACGCTATGCCTGCAGCATTAGGCCAAAATTTTTTTTGTTGTGTTGCCCTCAGCGACCGACCCTATTCAAAAAAAAAAAAAAGGTCGGGAAAGCACCCAATTTTGCTCAGATTGGGTGTTTTTTGAGAAAATATTTTGAAAATAGTGGAAAATGCGTCCAAATTTCTTAATGTAGGTGATTTTTAACAAAATTATTATAAAAAAAACCAAATTCTGACCGACTGACTCATTTTTTCAGAAATTCCACTTGAGGGCAACACAACATATTTTTTTTCTTGGCCTTATACTTGTGCACTTGAGTGGGCCTCCCCATAATTGGGTGCTCTTCTTTCAAAAGTGGTATGCTGATGAGTGGGTTTTGGAGTCAGAAATAGGTATAGAGATGGTCAAATTTTCAAGGTTTGGCAGGCACATACACGTACAAATGTTTTGAAGTACCCCTCCCTCCCCCAACCCCCCTAACCGAGGTTTATACTAGTTGTTACTTTGTAGCTCTTATGTCTCTGTTTCCCACGTTTCTGCTTTGAAGCAGCAATCACAGTATTATAGCTTTGCATTGTTGTTTTTTGCAAGTTAAATTAATTTTAGCTTAAAAAATCTTTCTGAATGGCAAATTTTTATCCTTTTTTATTACAATCGGCGGCATGAAGCTTGCTTAATATGACAACGGGAAGCCACAAGTTTATACCAAAATATGATGTAGGAAAAGCCACAAAGCTACAAACTATGTTGAGTATGAAAGCAGCATTAAATCTTTGTTGTTCTTATTGCAGGGCTTCCAGACAGGGTTTCTCTAGCACAGCAAACTTTAAAGGGGCATTGGACAACATTTTGAAATTTTGTTTGTGGATGATTTACACTTACTAAGTTAGAAATTAACAGTCAATTACCAGATATCAGGAAAATTTTGATAAAAACCTTCAAAAAAGTCAAAAATTTGAATTTTATTTTATTTGCTGATTTTAGGTATGAGGCTATTCTGTAAACGTATTTATTGATGTTATAGAATGAGAAAGAGCTAAAGATTTGTTTGTAAAACATTCCTTTCACATTACAGATTGCAGAAAAATCAAAAGAAATTTTGAATTTTCATTAGATATCCTGAAAAGGCCAATTCTAGAAATTCAACTATAGAGGGCAGTATTTATCGTTGTCGACAACGATAATTAAAAATAAGAGAATATCTAAATATTTTGGTATATAGGGTTTGAATTTGACAACGAAACTTTGCATGCTGTCATTATTACCGCTAATACTTCAAATGGTGCAAAACTCTCAAAATGTCTGGGGAACAGTTTGGGGATGATGCTGAACTTGTCCAATGCCCCTTTAAGACAGCAGCAACTAGCGAAGGTCAGGGGTCAGCAAAGGTCAATCTAACATTGTATTCTTTGTTCTTCTTATTGTAGGTCTTCCAGACAGGGTTTCTCTAGCAGGCTCCATTGCAAGTGTAGGCTCTGCCGAAGAGTGCCTTGAAAACAACACAGCAGCAACTAGTGACGGTCAGGGGTCAGCAAAGGTCCCTATACCCAAATCCAGGCATCTCTCTGATCAACAAATTCCAGCACTTTCTTACTCAAGTAGTGATGATGATGACTTTTTTGATGCTGATGAGTATCAAGACAATATGAGGTGAGAATTAGAGTTGGCCCCAAAGGTCAGGGGTCAGCAAAGAGGTCAGGGGTCAG
Organism: Ophiothrix spiculata; assembly: GCA_000969725.1. Taxonomy (NCBI): domain Eukaryota; kingdom Metazoa; phylum Echinodermata; class Ophiuroidea; order Amphilepidida; family Ophiotrichidae; genus Ophiothrix; species Ophiothrix spiculata. Next base: position 73,755 of record JXSR01S008155.1, read on the forward strand.
CAAAGGTCCTTATACCTAAATCCAGGTTATTCCAGTTGTGATGATGTTGATGATGACATTTTGATGCTGATGAGAAGGTTTAACATTAATTCTTTCAAAGAATTGTCATATCTCAGGAACAAGATAACCAAAAATGTTTGTAGCATTTGTAACACACAAATAATTTGCACATGATTTAAAAAAAATCAAAATTGAAAATTACTGACATGTGACTAATTTCTTGATCTTGTCACATCAAAGCCTGATTTAACCAAAAACATTCATCAATTGTATTTCTCTTACACCATTTGGCTAAACTTTATATAGTGTACATTTTAACAGATATTTTAAAATACATTGTACAAATCAAAGCAATACTATGATGTTTGGATCCTAAATAGATTTCAGTTGAAACAGTTCAAAACAAAGAATGACAGATAACCTGGTCACATAACCTTGTAGCGAGGTCACGATGTGTTTACTGCATTGAGCCATAGAAGCATGTCACAAGAATTTAATTCTTGTTTAAAATCTTGTGGCTTGTATATGATGTCTCCAGTTAAGCAATCACTGTCGTCATACCGATGTCACACCGGCGTTGTGGCATTGCGCCTTCCTTCAGCTTATGTGACCATATCATAACTGAGGTCATCTACATGCATATTTTTTTCTGAACTTTTTTCTCATCAAGCAAATGCACAAAATGGACTGAAAAAGTATGCAACTTTAGGTCAAATCATTTGGGGGATATCATTTCATTTCATTTCATATTTATTCAGTCCATCAACATACAACATTTAAAGGCGCTTACGATACATATATACATTATTAAAGAACAGTAAAATATTTAAAAACAAACAAGAAAAGAGAAAGTACGTTGATAAGACCAAGGATAGCCCAAAAATCCACAAGAGCTTATTTCCATTGGGGTCCTACACAAGGAACAAAACACGAATGACAACAAAGAAGGAAAGGAACAGAGCTGCCAAAGGAAAACAAAACAGTCAAGTACCAGAACTACCTCCCTCTCTCATCTTAGCTTTTGTGGCAAGATGAGCTTTAACTTCTTTTTTGAAGTTGGTATAGCTATTGATCGATTTGATATTGCTAGGGAGGCA
>JXSR01S008157.1:4361-23123 GCA_000969725.1 Ophiothrix spiculata
TGAGTGAACCCTACCGGGCCTCTTATAGAAGCAGTGACTGGAAAAGGGTAGGTTGATATCTATGAATGTTGTCAAGGTAGGTTGATTAGCATTGCAGACGACAAAACACTTTTCATGGTCCTCATCCCAAACTCAATCATGCGGGAAAAACCATACAACGCCTCCGATATTCATTGCATGAGTATGTCCTTTTAAATTGTATCTGGCAGCGGGGAGGCAGGGGGGGGGGGGCGCTGAGTCCAGTATAATGTTGTAGGGAGAGCGTGACCCCGGGGTCACTTATATTGATGGAATATACGGGTAGCCTATGTGCCACGCTCAAGACCCCCTGTTCAAGCCTCAAGGACTCCTATTGTGCCCCCTCAAAATGTCCATTTCAGGAAAATTAGATAGCAGTTCCTGAGAGCTCAATTCGGACAAAAATAAGTTCCATAGACACTTTTTGACCAAATATCAGTTTCGTGAGTACCCCTAGTATGACCACAGTTTTTTTCAAAAAAAAAACCCCTAAAGGATGACTTATTTTACCAATACGTCGGATATACCTTTTTCTCCATTTTCATACCATAAATGGGGATTCTACCGAAACGTACCCTATTTCTGGAAAATGACTGTTTTTGATACCCCAAACGATGTTACCTGATCACCCTTTAATCATAAAAAAACAACACATTTTCCTTGGTCACGCTATGCCTGCAACATTATACTTGTATGCCCCCCCCCCCTTCCCGGGCTCACCGTGACATCCCTACCAAAATAAAACTTGAGTACCCCGTCCCCTCCCCTCGTACAAGTTTTTCTGACTGTAAACATGTTTTTTTGACAGAAAGTTTCGAAATTTTCCATCAATCAGATAGGCCAACATTTTATTAGCGTTCGATTACCATGTGCGTTTCTTATTACTGCCTAACTCGCAGTCCTTGTAAAATGGCCTATCTGACGACTTGACATATAATATAATGGCCTATCTGACACATATTTTGGCCTATCTAACATTATAAAATGGCCTAAGTGATGTTTGATGGTAACGTTATACTTATTACATGTCAACATGTCCATGATAGTTGATTTGTATCATGAAGTTTTCACCCTGGAAATGATCAATGAAATCATTAAACCAACTAAACTAAATGATTTTTCTTGATTATCTCAAAAGTAAAATTTATCACTTAGGCCATTATTTTATTAGGGTGACTATATGCTAATCCCAAAGAGATGATCAGCACGTCTCTGGCAAATCCTCATTAAAAAAGCATTCATTTGAATAGGAATTACAATGGCGGAGTTCTTACGATGTTCGTACGGCAGCCGTGCGAACGCCGTACGAACGTCGTGCGGCAATCGTATTGAGGTATTCGCAAGGCAGTCGTAGCAAGATATTGAACATGACAAATAACCAGTCTGCAAACTTTAAAACTGTTTTTGATCGTACGATGTTCTTGCGGCGTTCGTACGACGTTCGTACGAAACGGTCAAAACAACTGATCGCAGCTTGTTTTTAAGGCATTTGCGACCAATCGTAAGGGTATTCTTTAATCTGTTTTAAAAACAAAACTCATTTTCGTCAAGGAGAAATACATCTATTAACATTGCCCAGAAAAGAAATTTCATAAAAATGAACATTTGTCAGATATTTGTAAAAAAATATACCTCTTTTTGCGAACGCCGCGCAAACGTCGTACGAACATCATTCTTAAATGATTCGTACGAATCTTTTGATCGTACGAACATTGTGTTATATCTTTAGTAAGTACGATCAGAGGTTCTGGGTTCGTTTCCGTGGGCAGAAACTGTATTACTACACCATTTAAACATACAGTCTTTTTATGGTTAAATAGTGGAGACGCGTAAAAGTATTTTTGACTAATTTCCTCGCGTGTGCGTTAATACTCCTGTGTATTTTTCACACACGCGGGGAAGGAAGTAAGTAAATCTTCCGCATGGTACTACCGCATGGCTTACGGCAAAGTACTAAAATTAATATTTTGACCTTTTTGATATATAGTAAAACAAATACAACACGGTTTATGTCGAAGAAGTTTTGCAAAATACTGTCCCTCTGTGTTGGATGATCGAGACTCGATCATCCAACATCTCAGAGACAGTATTTTGCGATACCTCTCCTCAAACCATGTTGTTTTTGTATACTTTATTTGTTCCAGGATTATGAAGCCACATTAATTAGGCCGTTGGTCCCAGATGATCAATACGTAATATTTGCATATCTGTGCTTTACAATAGTGTAAATCTGGTTCCAGGACAAATCTATAGAGCTTTTTTCTATTGTATATGTGTTAGTATAATCGTTTGGAGAACAACAAAATAAGATCTGAAAAAAATCCACAAAATACGCCATCTTGAATTAACACTTTCTTTCTTTCTTTACTAAAACAAATTAAAGGAAGGGGAAAGTCCCTCATTTAAATTTACGATTCCCAATGGGATATCTATATTGAAGTGGCTGTGTCCTTAACACATATCTAACATGATAATTTTGTTTAATGACGTGAAACGTTAATACACTGGCTCCAAGACTTGGATGAAATGAAAAAATGATATACAACTCTTGATTTGAATACATCTAATGGCACTAAAATAACTAAAATTTGACAAAACCTCATAATAGTTAGAACAATACACGCCGTCGATATGGTGGCATTTCATGAGATGGGTCAAAAATGTGTTACATGGTCAAAATGGTCAAAAAAACAATTTTTTGATATGATGTTGATATTATTGATTTCTTTCAAATCAAGTAACGTTTTAGCCTAATATCACTTTTGTATTGGCAAAATGGGCAAATTAATGGTTAATTACTCCATAGACGGCAATGCAAACTGTAATTTTTAAATGCGTTTTACTCAAAATTGCCCGTTTTTACTAAAACAAGTCATAAATTGGAATGATTAATGGTAAACAGTTCATTTTTTCAGGATATGTCCTAAACACTTTAATAGTTACTTTGATGCATTCAACTTGAAACAGACCCTTTGGGGTCTTGGTGTTAATGACCTTCAATTAATTAGAGGCGGGCTATACAAGGGGGTGAAAAATGGCACGTTTCAATCATTCTGTCTTAACTCATATTTGATGCAACTTGATCCCTGAACATTCTAACACCAAATTTGTCAAAATCAGACAAAAAATGAGAAAGTGCTGCCCAAAAAACTGATTTGAGGGGGATTGAGTCTTGAGGAAGGTCTAAAAATGATAAATTTGCCAATTTACTGTAAGTATATACCAAATTTTAGCCATGTTGGTGACTATCTAAATGTATTTGAGGTAACAGAATCCATTTGTGAATGTTCCAGCAGTGTCAAACCTTCAGAAATTGTGATTTTTTAAATTTTGGCTATCTACCGCATCCGTAGGCACCACCACCCGTGTAATGCCAAGTTCAAACCATTGTCTCTCTTAAATTATGTAACCCATGAAGTCCAAATTAGCACCACAAATAGCAGAAAGTGTAAGCTTTCAAATGAGGCATTAAACAAGTCCATAAATCAAGGAATAGTGAATTTACATCAAATTAAGTTCGAGAACCCATGAAAAAATGTAACAACACCACCTTTTTAGCATACCCACCTAATGACATGCCACCATATGATAAATAAAACGTCTACAGAATATGGTAAACGAAATGAAAAGTAAATTCAACAAAAAGGGAGTCTACTTCTCAGAAGGAAATTTTGTATGGAGTGTGACGTATGAATGAGTCAATTTACTTAAAGAGAGTAGATTAATTATCTTAAATGTACAAAGGGTAATATACTAAGTATTTACACTATTTTGAGCATGAATAAGCAATCATTTTGAGCTTCAGAAGTCATCACCAGTCCATTAACGATTCAGCAGATAATTAACGTCTGCCTGGTGTGAATTTCTTTAGTTTGTTAACACTACCTTTTTTTTTCATGCTGATAAACGTTTTGCCTATCTCTTTTTTTTCTGATTTTGCGGGGAAATTAAGAAAAACATTTTAGATTTGTTTTCACTTGTTGCCTTTCATTTGTTGCCTTTTTTTATCATTTCCTGTCAAATAACTCGATGACACAAGCAAATATAACAGTGTGTAAATGTCAAAAGACGTTTTACGTAAGCATCAAAACTGATTTAGGCAATCGTATAAAGTCAGATAGGCAATCATCAAAAATCATGTTGTGAGATTACCAGGAGTGAAATTAAAAGAGGCAAAAATAAATAATAGCATTTTATAAGGTAGCCCGAAAATACAGTGAGCATGGTGAGATAGAAAATTATGTGATAAGCAATACTCTAAATATTCTGAATAATTGCAAATTTAAGTTAGGCAATTTTCAATTGGTAGAACATGTTCAATGTCAGATCTTTTTTTCGTTTACTTTCCCTTTTTCTTCCTTTTTTTCTTCTTCTCTTCTTTTTCTTCTTCTTCATCGAACACGATATTCTTCTTTTTTCCTTTTAGTTGCGATGTATTTTCATCTGTAAATGGAACATGAAAAATTAAATGACAAATCATATATTATTTAGAAGAACCTTTGAATATGAAGATTTTTACATATGCTTTTAACTACAAATAAGAGATTTACGACATATATTGTGAGTATACGGTTCACTTATATGAAATGACTGTGTCGTCTTCGCATTCATGTGAAGCCCAACACAGAGTGCACGCCAGTGGCATAGCCAGACTTTTTTGGCAAAGACAATTCGTCCCGAATTTTTTCCGATTTTCCCCCGGCGTTTGCACATTTCTTCCCAATTTTTCCGGCAACATATCCATTTCCGTACAATCAAAATAAATTCAAGTCGATTTTAAAAACTGGCGATTTTCTGCTTTTCCCCATGTTTTCTGTCGAGCAGTCTTGCAGCTACTGTCTCATTTTTCTCGAATGTTTGTCAGGGTGGCAGTCTCCCCCCCCCCCCCCCCCCCCTTGCCCTATGCTGGCTACGCCACTGAGTGCACCATTTTTAACTTCTTTGAGAAGCTCCTGTATCTTTTAGTCGATTTATGCCATTTTTTGTGTGGAACAAAAAACTCTCAGAGGCAGAGAACCAACAGTTCCCTGGCTGTATATGACATCTTCAAAACCTTTTAAGATGTCACATACCGCTGGGAACCATTCCACGTTCACCACAACCGTATTATTGTAAATTGAGGGCCGTTGGAGGATCAGTTTGTACTTTGCTTCCAAGCATTCTCTTAGCGCAATCAAGCGTGAACAAGACATTCAATCACCTGATACTCACTCTACTAGAGGTAAACATTCAATATGACCACTCAACTTGAGTAAAGAAGTGACGGGGTAAAAGGCGGGGTTAAATCAAATTTGACCTAAAAATCACGTTTTTGACCCATTTTTGTTGTTGCCCTCTTACCAGTACATGAGAAAATTTATCACATTCGGAGTTCCATTTCATACCTAATACGATTACCTATCAAATATGACCAAAAGCAACATAAGTTTCCAGAAATGCCCATCAAAAACTGACGTTTACATTAAAAAGTTCTAAAAAATATTTTTATTCCAACTATATAAGCAACCGTGTACGAAACGAAATTCTGAATATCTAAAAATAAAAGTTTCTGCGTGATATTAAAGAAAATGTGTGAGATTTTTCCTGATGCAATTTTCAAAATTTGTTCCATTATGATTATACACGCTTCAACACAAGTCTGTAATGTTCTATATAACTATGTATTTTTGTGATAGAGGCAGAATTCTCCAGAGTGGGATATAACACACCTTTAGGATTGAGCAATAACAACATTCCATGAACTTTCTTAAGATCAGTAACACAAACAGATCAATGACGTGTTATAATGTTCAAAACAAACATAAATGTCTCTTTTACCAACTGTTATTAACCCATTTTAGGTGTTGTTAATTTTATATTTTAAGGTGCGTTTAGACTGTGACGTAGGGTAACGACGGAGGGTAACGAACTTGCAACTAGAAATGACCGATAGTAATGATAGTGTGTGTGGTTAGCGGATTATGTGAGCGTTAACTGACTTTAACTAACGATGACGGGTGGAAAATTCAAAACTGCAATCCGCAGGTCTACGTTGATTTTGTTCCCCCTCAGCCGTCATACTATAAACGCACCTTTAGAAACACTGTTTTGCACTTATGATATATCAAACAATTAGAGATTGAATTTTCTCTAATAAATTTGAAACTGAGAGATCATCAGCAAAATTAGTTTAGTTCTCGAGATATAGAAAAAGTTAAATATCGCAGCTTGAAAAAAACAATAAAATATATAAGAAATAAAACAATACATTTCGCTCGCGAAGTTACATTTTCGTCCATAACTTTTGAAAATCGAAAAAATGCATAAGTAAAATCGAAAAAATGCATAAGTAAAATCCTTTAACAATTTTTTTTAAACGATATAATGCATAAAATAAGATCATTCCTTTATATTTGACTAATGCAAATATCCAAATCCAATGTTCGTATCTTGTTTCAGTTTCCAAACGTTTATTGCACCGTATGTCGTTAGTGTCACATGCAACTCGATACATGTATTTCTCTGGCATACTACGTGTGTCTAACCTCGATACCACTTTAAGTAATAATTCGATTTAATCGGGCGGTATCGGGTTACAAGTGACAGACTTAAAAGAGAATAAAGTATAAAAGATCAGTCAAGTCATAGCACACGAAAAATATTGTTCAGAATAGTGTTGTGTCCAATGTATTACTTATCATTTTTATACTAGCCATTAATGAGTTTATATCCCCTTGAATTCTACAAACAATGTTTCACATCACCTTGTACATCGGAATGTGTAACTCAAGCACAAAGATCAGTATTGTGGTAAGTAAAAAAATATTTTTTATTTTTCTTATTTTTTGAAAATGACACTCAGCAATGGGAAATACGAAGTTTTACTGTTTCCTAGAGGGAGCATTCTAAATAGCTAAATAATAATAATAATAATAATAATGGAAGCTTGTAAAGCGCAAGCATCCGTCTAGAAAAAGACGCTCACTGCGCTACTGGCAACAATGAACAAGAAATACAAGCAAAAGTCATCATGAATACAGTACTACATTACAAAAATACACTACAAGTTTTCAGCAAAATATTTGTTGAATTAATGAGTTTTTAAAGCAGTCTTAAATGAAGATAATGTACCAGAGTTAAGAATATAAGGTGGCAATTGATTCCATAGCTTTGGTGCGCAGTTAACAAAAGAGCGGTCACCAAAGACTAAATAGCCACGAACAACAGTTGTAATATAGGCTATTTAAATGTAAGTGTGGTGAAATTTAGCTACAATTGGCAAATAGTGGATTTTTCAAATTGTTGGTTGCCCCCCAAAAAGCGATTTGTATCAGTGGCATAGCCAGAGTTTAAATATTGGGGATAAGATTTTATTTTTGTAGACCGACAACCGTTATATGAGACTCAAATAATAGACCTAAATTGTTCAATGCAGCTTTTCAAAACTGTCCCACAAGCACACAGACAACTTTACATTCTGTCATAATTACTCGGGAATTTTGGCTATGAGGTCAATTATGCGAACATTTTTTGCAGTTTTTCAAACAAGCTTTTCAAAATTTTATAAGACAACAATATTTTCTTCGACTTCAAATGCCTAACAGTGGTACAAATTTACCGACAGATAACCTCTTGCTATCGACAAATGAAATATTCAACCATATTCAGCTGGGTTAAATTTATGTTCTAAGATTGCGCTACATGAATAGACGACGAGAAGATTTGGTGCATATTTGAGACAACTTGAACATTCCATTTTAGATCTTTTTGGATGGGGTTAGCAGTGAAAACAAAATTACCTATCACAGTAAAATTGCTTAATTTTTAGATATGATGCTCTTTAACTCTCATCTTCCTGAGCCTTTTTCTGTTTGACTACCCCATCCCCCTCTGTTAAGATATTTATATGATCTAAGTTAAATTGTTTGGCACTTTATATGTACTATTCGGTAGTGTCTTGGAATCAATAAAACTGATCAACGCGTTACGCCCAACACCCCTTTATCCTTTAGCAGTCTCGGAGATGGGGACTAATTTGAGCTGCACAACTTAATTCAGCGGTGGATGAGGCAAAATGCGGCCTTGTATAATCGCATTTATCTCTTTTGACATCAAACACATCGTTGCTTAGCAAGCACTGAAAGTAAGGACTTCTTAGAAACAAAATCGAAAATCTGCTCAATGTATAAACAAAAATAACAGATCAATAAATACCTATACATTTTTGTTAAAGTTTTCAGCTCGGGGTGACGCTCTGTTGTAAAAATCTTCAAAAATATTTCGATAATTCATTTTAAATTCATAATGGAACACAACACTTGATTAGATGCATTAAGGCTACAGTCCCTAAATGGGTGCCATTTTTGCCAACGGCATCTTCACTGCAACTTTTTACCTACTTACACATATCAGACTAATACAATTTTTGGCGTACATATGTAATAGAGTCTCTAGTTTATACATGAAACTTTAGTAGTGATTTCACGTCCATTATCAAGGTCAAAATTACGTCAATAAACTACTTTGAAAAATTTACACCTTTTTCGCCGAAACCTTAAAATTTTATGATGTTCGAACGATTCGCCTGTTTTCAAATTTTGACAGATTGTAGGCTTGGTACTTTTTATTGAATTACAAATAATATTTTATAAATGTGTTGTGTTGATTTTGAATGATAATGTAACAAACCCGCGTTGTTTTGCCCGAAAAACCGGGCATGAATTATGAATATGAGTTCGCCCTGTTTGAGCTGTGAATAGCCTGATTTTAGTATCTACATTATCTACATTTTGTCTGATATACGCATTCGCATAATTTACTTACAAATTGAGCATTCCAATGAGGCAAAAATTGCAATTTTTATGTAAACAAAAGTAAAATACGGCATTTTAATGTTTATGTTTTAGATTTTAGTTCACCATCTCAACGCTGCCTTGATAGCTCAGCGGTAGATCTCTTGCTTCGTAATGCATGACTAACCCCCGCCATAATCAATCGTTCGAGTCCCCGCAAAGGCAGTGGAAACTATTTATCTTTTCATGATTGAAAAATAGTTAGGATTCACATTTTCCTGAGCATGTGGATTCCTCGTACCCTTAAATAGTCCAGTTGCCTCTAAAGGCATTGATTTTACTTTACCTATCTAAAAGATCATTATGACACTGACTACTATTGACACTTTGTCCGTACGTGCCTATTTGAAAACATATAGATAATTATTAAAGGAGAAACGTCTACTATTTTTCATTGATTTCATTACATCGTGTATTTTTTTTTCCTATTTTTAAGATTCGTAGCAGAGAAAAAAGCACATCAACAGTCTTGAGAATGAACGAATGAGGTAATTTAATCCTTTAGGCAATACGTTCTAATTTAATTCTGATGACGACACCCATGAGTGAATAAATTGCCAAATCGTGAACTCAATAATATCCACCAGGATTATTACCGTGTGTCAACACGTCCATTAGCGCATCTCTAAATTAAGTCGGTGAACACACAAGTCACATTTCATCACATATTCCTTTCACGTGTTTATAATAAGCCTACGAGTAATGGACGTTGAAAGCTAGCGCAAGAAATTGAAAGACCATTAAATATTATTTATAGATTTGTTTGCTTTATCGTTTAAAATAGGGCAATAATTCGAAGAGCAAAAACATAACATTGTTCTTATGTTAATACAATCTGGTTACAGTTAGCATTTTAAAGCATATAGTGAATACAAGTTCTGTAGTATTAAATCTGCTTTTTCAACACCACAGAATTGCATTGAATTTTTTTAACACTCCAATTACACTTCAGAATGTCAAACTTGACGTTAAATACTGCCAGGTTTGAGAGTGTTTAGGGAGTTTTTTGTACTTATGAAGGACGTCTTTAAACGAACCCTGTCTGATTGGGTCAGCATTTTTCCAATTTTTTGGTACCAATATATTCCTCATATTTTTCTCATTACCCATGTGAAATTTTACGGCTGAAATGTGTTGCGTTTTGGAGATATAAGTGAAAACATGTTAAATAATTGTAACCATAAAATTACTTACACAGTAAAGTATAGGCAAGTGGAAAACACGAAATTGCTCATACGGTTGTTCCAATTTAACTGAAATTTAAAAATTGAAACATATTAAGTGGTGATCTTTTTTATATGACGGTGAAACTAAAGTTTGGAAAATTGGACTATGTTCCATCGTCTACCAATGGAGGTGGTTGTTGCAACACCATAAGGGTTTGGTTTTTTTGCCCGCTGCATAAACTGCAAATGCTACCGACCCAATGCATTTGGGTAATCTCGTTTTCATCCTTTACGGTCGTTTTGATGAAAAAATTAGGGGGTACCACCTACATTTGGGTGAGGGTATATCGCCAAAGTAGGGGTGAAAGGGGGGTCGGTGAGGTCCCGGAAAATTTGAAGTTGTCATTTTGAAAATATGTGACCCATCATATCGAAAGGTACCTTAATACCGGTATAGTAACTTACGGGCCATTGAAGCTGAGCATAGTCAAAAATCACATCCAAGGTCGAATTTCTAATTTCATCAGAAACGTTACCTTTGAAGTTAGTCTGTGGGAAAACCTTGATTTTGGGCTTGACTGCAAAATGGAGTCTGCACAACTGTTCTTGACTGATTCTTAATCTTTGAGACCCATAGATTCCAGAACTGAATGATGCAAAATCCGCATCATTGAGCATTTTGAGAAATCCAAGATGGCCGCCAAAATGACATCCATAACATGTTACTAGTCAAATCTCGTTCAAAACCACACCAACATGTTCCCCTCTTCACAAGGAAGCGGAAAAAGTATACTTTTACCTATGTCTGAAATATGGTTCTGGGGTTATAGCCAAATATGTGAAAGGTCATATCAGAGGTCACAGAACTGGCCCTATGGGAGTCCAAAATTTCAAAAGTCTCCGATTTTGTTTAGAATGGTCTCCAACTATTCGTCTTGCAAAACTGTCTGCACAAAGTAATAGTTTAAAGTGCATCAGATAAGTTTTGCTATGGTTACAGGTCAAGTAAAACTCTGTGCTACAGGCACCAATGCAATTGTAAATATGGACTTTGTTTTGCCTGCTACCATGGCAACAACTGACCTGACACACTTCAAACTATCTCTTGTGTTTTCTGAATCAGCCAGATGCCTTTTACCAATTTGGATGTAACTTTGCAATCGAACATCCAATAACTAAAAGTAAGGTGTCATTTTAAAGCTTCAAATATAATCTTTCAGATGAGACCAACAAATCAATTTTCATTTTGGGACCCTTAAGGTACCTTTCGATATGATGGGTCACATGTATGCATGCTATTGGTTTGTATCTAAAGTTGGGAGATAGACCAATTGCAAGAAATACATACGAAACGATCAAACAAATCACACAAGATATGCCCCAAAGAAAGCTACTCGTATTTGCTCAGTAATTCTGATTTCATTCGATTTCTGAAAAGTTTGATATTATTTGAATGTTTGATATTTTTGTCCCAAAGAGTTCTAAAAGGTTGGCCCACAATTCCTTTTTTTCTTTGTTAAGTTAATACTATAATCCTGGGCATTTCTAGTTGAATATCTGCGTGTTTGACCAGGCGTTGTAAAGTACGTTGAAAATATACGTGGAAGTAGTTTTGTGTGGTGTTTGTACATGAAAAATACCAAGATTTACTTTATACGTATCATATACATTGAGCACACTATATTTAGAAAATAGAGGACCACTGTGACTTCTATAGTGGCTTTTTGCAACAGTCCTGATAGCCCATTTTTGAGGTTCAAAATTTTTTCCAAGTACATTTTGCACGCATTTCCCCATATTAAAACACACAATTAAACGTACAATACAGAGAATAAAATATGTTTTCGGGATTTTTCATTTTTTCCAAAATAATTCCCGACAAAAATTTGAAATCTGCTTTATTACAGATAAACATTCCATACGACCACTAAAATTGAGTATAGAAGTGACCTTGAACAAGGTGGGGTCAAATCAAAGTTGACCTAAAAATCACTTTTTTGACCCATTTGTGTTATTTCCCCCTGTCCAGTACATGAGAAAATTAATCAAATTCCATTTCACACCCAACAAGATTACCTATCAAATCTGACCAAAAGCAACATAAGGTTTCAGACATTTTCCTCATAAATTGACCTTTACGTAAAAAAGTAGTAAACATATTTTTATTCCAACTATATGAGCAAACGTGAATTTGCATATTTGGGCGTTACAACAGCGTAAACCTGGTTCAATGACAAAACTATAGAGCTTTTCTTTAATGTATGTGTGGTAGTAAAATCGTTTGGAGTACATCAAATAAGATCTGAAACAAATCCACAAAATACGCCATCATGAATTAACACTTTTTTCAAAGCAAATTAAAGAAAAGGGAAAATCCCTCATTTAAATTTACGATTCCCAATGGGATATCTTTATTGAAGTGGCTTTGTCCTTAACACATATCTAACATGATAATTTTGTTTAATGACGTGAAACGTTAATACACTGGCTCCAAGACTTGGATGAAATGAAAAAAATTATATACAAATCTTGATTTGAATAAAATCTAATGGCACTAAAATAACTAACAATTCAACAAAACCTCATAATAGTTAGAACGCCGTTGAAACAATAAATAAAACATTTACAGAACATGGTAAACGAAATCAAAAATATATTCAACAAAAAGGGAGTCTACTTCTCAGATGGAAATTTTGTATGGAGTGTGACTATTGGAATAGTCGATTTACTAAAATAAAGTAGATTAATTAACGTAAATGTACATAGAGTAATATACTAAGTATTTACAATATTTTGAGCATGAATAAGCAATCTTTTTGAGTTTCAGAAGTCATCACCAGTCCATTCACGATTCAGCAGATAATTAACGTCTGCCTGGTGTGAATTTCTTTAGTTTGTTAACACTACCTTTTTGTCATGCTATTAAACGTTTTGCCTATCTCTTTTTTTTTCTGATTTTTGGAAATTAAGTAAAACAGTCTAGAATTGGTTTTTGTTTCATTTGTTGCCTTTTTATCATTTCCTGTCAAATAACTCGATGACACAAGCAATATAATAGTTTGTAAATGTCTAAAGACGTTTTATGTAAGCATCAAAACTGATTTAGACAATCATATAAAGACAGATAGGCAATCATCAAAAATCGTGTTCTGAGTTAAGCAGGAGTGCAAACATATAAATAATAGCAGAAAATACAGTGAGCATGGTGAGATAGGCAATTATGTGATAAGTAATACTGTAAGTATTCTGAATAAGTTGCAGATTTGAATTAAGCAATTGTCAATTGGTAGAACATGTTCAAGGTCAGATCTATTTTTCATTTACTTTCCCTTGATCTAAAGTAATGATTTATTTAAAAAAAAATACCAGTTTCGTTAATTTATGAGATAGGCAGTTATCTTATTAGCGTAACGATTTCTCTTAAGCCGATCAATTCCCAATGGCATTAAGTAAGACTCTTGATGCAAACAGATAAATCTACTCTAGCAAAATGACTTAAAGGTCGCAAATGCATATCTGAAGTGACAATCAGATGGTAAGACAATAATAGTTTTCTGATATAAAATGGGTGTTATTCCTTGTATGAAAATTGTATCCAGTTGTTGATGTTGATGTTGTTGTTTTTGTTGTTGTTGTTCTTCTTCTTCTTCTTCTTTCTTTCTTTCTTCTTCTTCTTCTTCTTCTTCTTCTTCTTCTTCTTCTTCTTCTTCTTCTTCTACTTGTTCTTCTTCTTGTTCTTCTTCGTGAAGGACTTAAAGGAGAATAGATGTACAACGTACAAAAGTTAAGTCAAGCCACAGCAAACAAAACATACTGTTCAAAACAGTATTGTGTCCAATGTATTACATATCAATTTTATACTAGCCATTAATAAGTTATCCCATTGAAAACTAAAAACAATGTACGTCGAAGTATGTAGATAAGCACTAAGAAGAGTACTGTGGTAAATAAAACACACATAAAGATTTCCTTTTTTAAATCACACCACAATATGTAATAATTACCCATTCAGCGGCGGAATACGAAGATTGCTGATTCCAGACTGAATTTTATATATGAAATTTTACACTTTTTTTTTCTAGAGGAAGCAGTCTAGATAGCTAAATGATTGAGCTATAATTGGCGAAGATATGGTAACGGGATGTAAAGAACGACCTTTTTGAAAGGGACCTCGATTTTAATGTATGACATACATTGTATACACGAGTGATTAGAATTCAACATGTTGAATAGGAGATTTCTAATCATATATAGCTTCAGACTTAATTGATTGTCTTCATCACAAATAAGATAATTCCTGCCATTTGGGTTTATCGACCGGGAAATACGAAGTATTCAAAATATGGAAGCTTGAGGCACGTGGTTATGTGGCCGCTTGCTTAGACTAAAGCATGTTCCGCTGAGTTAAATCCATGTTTTAAGGTTGCGCAATATGAATAGACGACGAGAAGCTTTGGTGCATATTTGAGACAACTTCAGCATCCCATTTTAGATCGTTTTGGATGGGGTCAGCAGTTAAAAAAAGTTATGCAGCGTATTGTAAATCTTGAGATCGGCATGGAAAGAAAGTTCTTAGGAAAGAGAAATTGAATAGCCTAAAATAAATCTGGGTTTAGCTGCTGATTGAGAAGGTCGCATCACGCTTTCCGTCAACATAATTATATCCAGTAAAAATTGAGCTACTCTCTGATTAAACGGCATTATTGGAAGGTAGTGGGGCCAAACTTGGTATCCTGTGGAACACATGGATTCAGAAAAGAACGAACTTGATACTAGGTATCACGCTTGATACGAGGAATCAAGTGTGTAAGAGATTTGGGATTTTTTTATCAAAAGAAAACCTGTATAATAAGTATCCAGTGGCTTTCTGCTCAATAAGCTAAATAGAAATACCTATATTATTACATATGACAGTTAGATTAGCAGTTACCTTTCTCATTAAAATTGCTGTTTAATGTGATACTCTTTAACTATCGTCTTCCGGGGCCTTTTAGTGTTTCCTACCCACTTAACCCCGTGAATATATTTGTATTATTATTGTTGCTTATAAAGTATTTTTTATCGAAAAAAACATTATGTTTTTATCGAAAAAAACATTATGTTTTTATCGAAAAAAAACATTATGTTTTTATCGAAAAAAAAACAATATGTTTTTATCGAAAAAAACATTATGTTTTTATCGAAAATAGGTCAAAATACATTTTTAATCGAAGTTCAAAATATACGAATTTTATACAGAAGATATCTAATATGCCCTGTAATTTTTAGGTCCATGTCATATAGATACTTTTTTAAAATGGCAACTTTAATTTTTTTGAGATGACAACTACTAACCACCACTTCCTTGGAATATGACGGCGTACTCTTTTCAAGCCCACCCCCATGTTGTGGGGGCCCCGCGGATTTTTTTTTTTCAACGAAGTGACCACAAATGCCAAACAAAATAGATAAGATAAGACTAATATGCTTGGGGTCACTTTTTGAAATAAAATCATTTCGGGATATTAACCACAACTAGCCCCAACTCCTCTCCCCTTTGAAAGACGAAGATTAGTAGACGCTACTTCAGCAGTCTCGGAGATAAGCGACTAATTTGAGAGCCGCCCAATTCGATTCAGCGGTGGATGAGGCTAAATGCGGAATAGCGCATTAATCTCTTTTGACATTAAACACATCGTTGCTTTGGAAGCTTCCAAAGTAAGCCTCATTAATACAACATCGAAAATCTTACCAGTGTATAAAAAAAATCAACAGGTCAATAAATATATATACATTTTTGTTAACCAGTGGCTCGGTTCAGTTCAAGATGAGACTCTAATATAGAAATCTTCAAAAATATATTGATACTTCATTTCAAATTTAAAAAGGAACACAGCATGTAATTAAAAGCATAAAAAAGTTTAGCTGCCTCTCTCAAGGCAAAGGTATTACTTCACCGTCCTACACGATCTTTATGACACCACTATGATACCGTACGTACCTATTCGAAACACTTAGATAAAAATATTATTATTAAAGGAGAAACTTTATTGTATTTTGCATTTTGTATCGATTTCATTACATCGTGTTTCTTTTTTCTACTTATGAAATTCGTAGCAAAAAAAGATCACATCAGCAGTCTTGATAATGAACGAACTAGGTAATTAATCCTTTAGGCAATACGTTCTAATCTAATCTGAATACGTCTTTTCTGATGACGACACCCATGAGTGTATAAATTGCCAAATCGTGAACTCATTAATATCCACCAGGATTATTACCGCGTGTCAACACGTCCATTAGCGCATCTCTAATGAAGTCGGTGAACACACAAGTCACATTTCATCACATATCCCTTCCACGTGTTTATAATAAACCTACGAGTAATGGACGTTGAAAGCTAGCGCAACAAATCGAAAGCCCAATAAATATTATTTATAGATCAAAATTTGCTTTATCGTTTATAGGCCAATAGTTCGAAGAGCAAAAACATAACATTGTATGTTGTAGCTTATTTTGGTTGCAATGTATTAAGCTTGTGCACTCTCGCATATCCCTTCCACGTGTTTATAATAAGCCTACGAGTAATGGACGTTGAAAGCTAGCGCAAGAAATTGAAAGCCCAATAAATATTATTTATAGATCAAAATTTGCTTTATCGTTTATAGGCCAATAGTTCGAAGAGCAAAAACATAACATTGTACTCATGTTAATAAATCTGGTTACAATAAGCATTTTAAAGCATATAGTGATTACAAGTCCTATAGTATTAAATCTGTCTTACTCTTTTCAACACCACAAAATTGCACTGAACTTTTTTAACGCTCCAATTACACTTTAGAATGTCAAACTTGACGTTAATACTGGCAGGTTTGAGAGTGTTCAGGAAGTTTTTTGTACTTATGAAGGAGGTCTTTAAAAGAGCCCTGACCGATTGCGTCAGCAGCTTTCCAAACTGTGAAATTTTACGCCTGAAATGTGTCGCAGATATAAGTGAAAACATGTTAAATAATGGTAACCATAAAATTACTTACACAGTATAAGTATAGGCAAGTGGAAAACACAAAATTACTCATACAATCCAGAAAGGTTGTTCCAATTTAACTGAAATTTGAAATTGAAACATATTAAGTGGTGATCTTTCATATGACGGTGAAAACCCGGACTGTATGTACCTTTAACGCTCATCTACCAATGGAGGTGGTTGTTGCAACACCCTAAGGTGTGTTTTTTTGCCCAATGCATAAAAATGCAAAGGCTACCAACCCATGCATTTGAGTAATTTCGTTTTCATTCTTTGCGGTCATTTTGATAAAAAATTAGGGGGTACCACCTACATTGGGGTTAGGGTAGACTGCCAAAGTTGGGGTGAAAGGGGGGTTGTTGTGGTCCCGGAAAATTTGAAGTTGCCATTTTGAAACTTTATGCATGCTATAAGGCTGAAACTTACAGGGCATGTTGAGAGTATCATTTCACTTCTTGTGAGCAAAGAAACGATAAAAATCCGATAGAACTTTATAGCAAAATGTTGCCAAAACCCCGATGTTCAGATCCAGACGAACTTTATGACGTCATAACTTGAACGAGTCTTGTGATTATGGGAGGGTCATACCTATCTATTGATAAAAAAAAACAAGTTCATAAGGGTTCCTTTCATAATCTTTATTTAGGAGTGGTTGCAATAATTTTTTATTGCAAAAGGGTCCTTGAACATTGGTTCTAACTGTTTTTAAAATATTGACTGATATGTTCTCTTATACAATTGCATCATCTGAAACAAGTCGACAAAACACACAATCTTGAATTAACACCTTCTCTCTAAATCAAATTGAAGAAAGGAGGTAAATCCATCATCTATAATGAAGATTCCCAAAGGGATATCTATTTATATTGACGTGGTGCTGTCTTTAACACGTATCAAACAAGATATTTTTGTTTCATGAAACGTGAAGCAAATTGGCTCCAAGGTCTTAGATGAAATAAGATAATATCATAAGCATATCTTGATTTAAAAAAACCTATTTTTACTTAATGTTATTACGTAAACCAGCTGCCGACGCTCAGTAGCAATAAAGTAGCAACATCCTTGAGCCATATACAGATAATCTTTTATGGTATGTTTTATCTCTAGCATTAGGCTTGACAAACAGTGAGACGTTAATTATATAATCATCTGAAATAAAACGAGAAAAAAAACACCATTCTAAATTTGACACCTTTTTACAAAACCAAACTGAAGGAAGCGAAATATTTCTCATCTGAAATGACGATTCTTGTTAGAATATCTATGTTAACGTCGTAGTTTTGCTGTAATATATATCAAACGAGACATTATTGTTAAATGAAACGTGACGTGAACTGGCTCCAAGGTCTGGGATGAAATGGGAAAATATTGATAAACAAATCTTGATTTCGATCAAAGTCTAATTGTATTGAATATAATTACTAAGACAGCTGTCGACACTTAATGGCAATACTCACGACAGTTTAGAGCCACAGAGATCATCTTTTATGGTGAAATGTTTCGTCTGCAAATTAGTAGCATTGGGGAGCAATATGTTAAATTTAGTCAAACAGATGCATCCAGTGGTGGTAGGACGATCTCTTTAATTGCCTGTTTACCGGACTGTTTACTCAGATTTGATGCGTAGTCATCCGTGGTATCGCCCGTATATTTCAATGCGTAAATGAAAAGAAAAGTAGTTCTTTATAATAATCACAATCTTTTTATTTTTCTGGGGTTGAAGTCCCAACCCCAACGGTTTTGA
>JXSR01S008157.1:58260-68636 GCA_000969725.1 Ophiothrix spiculata
AACGCTGCATTGAGCGTGATCGCTCAAAGAAGCGTACACGCTGAATTGAACGAGTGGCCCTGACTGAATTCATGACTTATGATCTTATGGTATATTTTAATTCCCTATAATCTGAGCTTTCAAATAATATATAATATGTCACACTTTCTTTCTAAAATCTTCATTTAGAGATCGAAAAACAAGTCAGTCCATTCAAAATCTAGCAGTAAAAATTTGTCGCAAATCGAATTTAAAGTTACCGATCACTACAATGATGATAGCAAAACGCGATCAATTAAACGTAAAAAATTGCACTTTCTGGCATAATTGACCTTCAAAACGCGATAGTTCGACACTTTTGCATTCAGGCCCGTAGCCCCCACCGCACCCCTCCTCCCACAACCCCCCCACCCCAAACAAAAAAGACCAAGTACACAAAAGGTCCACAAAAATTCCCCAAATACCCACAAAAAGAACACATAAAGCACCAAAACACGTAAATTTAACGTCGTTTCTTACTAAATCACTAAACAAAATGCTTGTAAAAACTAATGAAAACCTTTTTTTTTTGCGTGGCACATTGTCAAAACCACTAGAATTAGTTTTGGGTCGACCAAAACGAAACTTTTTCCTCTAGAAGGTCCACTTTTTGAAAATCACGCGTTTTATGTTAAAAAATTTTTTCACCATAGTTTTGTTTTAGCAGCCATTTACTCAAAATATTCAATCACGACTTTTCGTTCATTTTGCCAGAGCGTCACTCATATGTATTATTAAAGAAAAGCATGACTCATATGTATTATTAAAGAAAAGCATGAAAGGTGCACTTACGTAATTTATAATTATGACATTTTTAGTATATTCTTGAACCGAATCGGTAATTAAATATTCAACCTATTTTTCAGTTGTAATTGTGTCTTAAATGAATATGACATAGAAATATTTTAGTATGTAATCTTTGAAATAAAGGTGCATTGCTGAAACTTGACCTGTTATATAACATCACCCTTTAGTCCAAGAGTATTAGTTTTAACCTGGATATTTTTGGTAACAAGCTGATTTTCTTAGACCTCGTCCACAAATATATATGTGTAGAATCACTGATATAAAGTTCCCGGAAATTCCCTGTGGGCATTCTCTGAAATTCAAGATGGCGTCCAAAATGGACGCCAAAATGTTATATTTTCATTATAATAGCATCGAAACAAATTATAAACCACTTAAGGTAAAAAAAATACAGAGAAACTGCTTCTGGAGTTGTAACAAACACATTTGGCATAAATAAGACCATACGTATGTACAGATAATTTTGTTGTAGCCTTAAATGTAATTTTCGGTCATTATTTATGATAATTGGCGTTTCAAAAGATATTTTTGTCATTTTTAGTTAAAAATGCTATTTTGACGGCCATTTTGGATTTGGAACATTCAAATGATCTTGTTTTGAGCCAAATGTGTTTTTACAGCTCTAAATGTGATTTACCAATGAAAAGTTTGATTTTTATTTTAATGAAGATATAGCATTTTGGCGGCCATTTTTGACGCCATCTTGGAATTCGGAGAATGCCAACAGGGGATTTCCGAGGACTTTTTATCAGTGAATCTACACATATTTCGGTACCTATTGTAAAGGTAAATTTTAGATTTTTGGCATTTATGCTGAGAGTTTTAACTGTACCTCGAGTCGTGAAGGTTAATTATACCGAGAAGGGAATTATTCAGGGTAAATCGATCATATTTAGCTATTATACACTGTTGCTCTTGCTCTTGCTTTGTACCAGTTGAAGGGTTGTACCCGAAACGTCGTACTCGTATAAAACTCTCGCCCTGCTGTCATCTCCCAACTGGCTAATTTGACACTATTATACACTATAATAATCAGCAACTTTAAAATCAATTAGCGCTTACCTTTATTACCGGATATTCAGTGGACAGCCTTGAATTTCAATCTATAAGTTGAAAGTGTAGAAAGAAAGTGTGACATTTTATTTTTTATTCGAAAGCCAAAATTATAGAGTGTAATGAACTTGATTTTTAATTTTGAGACTTTCAGCTTATTTTTCCGGAGCATCATCCGTCAATATAAAAATGAAGAAAGTTACCTGAAGTAAAACTCATTCAATGTGCTTGTCTACGGGTCGTCTTGCCATTTTTATTAAAGTATCTCAGTTCGGACTTGCATTACTAATGACAGAAATGTCAGCCAGACAAGGGAAAGTGAAATGAATCAGCACCTTCAGCGACACTACTAAGTGAGCCATTCAATTCCTATATCTCCTTTTGGCGCTTGTCGTTGTATTATAAAATGGTTTGGTCTTAAAGGTATCCCTTGTTAGCAATTCATCGTGTCAAAACGTCCTTTACAGGAACTTTGAGAACATTGTAACTTGACAGCAGCCAACATTCAGGTGCTAGAAAAATGGCTTAGTTTATTATTTTTTATGCATAGAAAATCGGCACAGACTGTCGTTTCGACGATGCTCATGAATATTCATGAATTTGAGACACAAATTTAAAAAGGCTCATAAACTCATCCAAGTAGATCATAATTCAAAACAATGTTGTACATAGATGTAGAAATGTTGTAAAAACATCCTGAAATCCAAAATGATTAAAATTTTGCGAAATATATGTTAACATTCATGTAATTTCTACAGTGATTATTTTATCTGAGTGAGGTCAAATTTGGTCTTTGCGTTTTACTTAAAATCTGCGGTTCTGGACTTAATATATTTTAGCCATTTGGTCAATAGCATGCGACAACATTTCTTTATCAGGATTGCTAAGCATTTTGCGATATTTCTTTGTAAAACACTGTACACGTAATAGAATAAGATGCTTGGTCCCATGAGGCCGCCATGAGGTCAAATAAGACATCAAATGTCTACGTAAAACATCACGTTACCCCGGAAGCGAACGATTAAGCGGCACTTGCCTATTGTTAGATATATATTGTAAGAAACCATCGTTAACTTTACACAGCGTTCCGTGGTGTAGCGGTCAGGCTGTCTGTCTTTTGAATCCCGGGTCCCAGGTTCGAGTGCTATCGACGCTTTTTTTTTTGCAAAGTATTATTTTTCCCATAGTATTAGAATGATTTTCCTTCAATAAATTACTTTTACCGAGGAATAAACTTAGATAAACATGATAAAAACTGTACAATTTCATTGCCCGTAAACGAACATGTGTAAACAGTGCAATTGATGCCAGTCACCAGTCACTGCTTTCCACGTGTGATAAATGACGTCATATTTGCCTAAATAGCCCCAGACCTTCGAAACGTGTGACTTGTCGTTTACAATGTTTCGGACACAAGATTCTCTAAAAGTAGATACTTTAAACCTGGTGGTGATCTCATTGTCTAAAGTCTCAAATTACGTTTGTGCGTGAATCTTTAAGTAATCGGCATTGTATAATCCAGTCATATCATATTTCGTTTTTTGTTTGTTTGTTTTTGTTAAGATGTGAACAATGTACATGTATAATGTAGGGTGACCTATAGGCTTGAATTGACTGATGTAAGTAATGGAAACGATTACGAATTACCAATATACTATCTTTGGAATTACGAGTTAGTTCCTACATATTAATAAATAATGTTCATCCTGCCAAATGCCGGGGCCAAATGCAAGCACTTTTTCACGGAATTGTATTTTTAAAAGTGTTATTAAAAAGGTGTAGATGTCAATTCTTTATTATTTTTTTTTTGTAGAAACAAGATGTTTATCCGATTTGAGACCAGAAACACTGTTTTCACACAATTTTTTGCCTCCGGAGGAAAACATTAAAATTGGTAAAAAATTGCAAATTTCTCCAATATTTTACTGTTAATTTATTTTTTCAAAAATCAAGTTCTCTCAATTCATGTAAAACATATGTAGGTGGAAAAGTATTGGGAAGAATCTAGGTCAGTCCCTTTTAATAACAATTAATTCACTATGTAAATGTCATGTATTTCTCCCTCAAATGAGTGTAAGATACGGTTTAGATATTGGATCAAATGGTGTATCGGGTTGTAATTTTGCGAATGAAATATCTTTAAAGTAAATTAGAAATAAATCACTATGCAACATTGCTAGGTAGGGCTACTCAAAGGCATCCGTTGGGACCAACTTCACGTGTCACATGCTCTATTACAAGAACTTTGAGGGCATTGTGACGTACATTCGAAAGCAACCTTTCGTCTTTCCTTAAATACAAGCGTAACTTCGGTTGGTTGAAACTATTTTAAATAGTATCTCAATTTCATTCACATCATCTACAGAATCGTATTAAATGTTAAATAAATCATGAACTGAATATAGCTCCTTTCGATTCAACCTATGGAATTACAAGTTTAAAAGCAGTACATCAAAATCAAAGTTGAAAGGAAATTAACATTCCCCTGAGCAAAATAGTAAACATCTGAAATGATAAGGAAAAAACATGTATGTTTTAAATTAACACCTGATCCCTGGAGGGAAAATGAGATGTACGGTTGACAACGAAATATGTAGAAATATTTATTCTTACTGAAAACAATATTTGTAGATATTTGTATCAAATCTGTTTTCAATTGCTAACCAAACATAAGGATATATCTTTAATTTGTCACGTTTGTATGAGATAATATCAGGAAATGATGAGTAAATGAGACCTCCTCTGACGAAGTGAAACGGGACGAGGTAAGTGAAGATGTTTTACGAATAAACCTTCGAAGTAGAACTGAGTTTTTCGATGGAATTAAGATCCTTGGGCCGTATTCATAAAGCACACTTAAGTGCAACTTTTTTAAGAGTTTCCCTTAAATCTGCTGAATTTTAAGATAAACTCTTAGAGTTACACTTAAATGAACAAATATTTAAGGGATTCCCTTAACTCTCATAATCATAAGGGCAACTTTTAAGGGAACCTTGGAGCACCCTTAAGAGTTGCCCTTAAGTCATATGGGTATTCTCTAGCATATAAATCACAAGATTTTCTTTTCCATAAAAGAAAGCACATCAAATGCGACTAAAGAGAATCAGTTTGATACTGTAATATATTTTTTACAAATTATAGTCAGCATTTTTTCCCTTAAAATTACAGTGAAAAAGAGCGTTAATGATGCACTGAAATAAAGCAGAAATTGAGCTTTAAAGTTAAGGATATCACTAAAATGTAAGTGAAACACTTAAGTTTAAGTGTTACACTTACACTTAAGTGTAAAAGTTGCACTTAAGTGTAAGGGAGCTTTATGAATACGGACCCAGATTAAAAGCGAGTTTTTCTTGAAACTTTCTTTGACCATGTTAAATGTGTGGCTCCATTAAGCAGTCAAAAAGATTGTCCCTGTTTGAACCTTTATTTGAATATCAAAACATTTTATTCTAATTGTCATGATTGAACAGGTGCTCAAGCTTAGTTCAAGTAAATTTCAATAACCCAGCAGATAAAATCTGAAATCCCTCTAGAAATCAAAAAAAGTGAACGTGTCGGTACATATAGGATTTTTTGTTTTATGATTATGCTATGGTACCTGAAGTTATCTGACATAAAGTGTAGGATAATGTAGATGAATATTAATGAAGATACAGCTTTATCAAAATTAAATTTGGTTTGACGCCATCGTTATCGTCAACTCTCTCTTTAAAACAAAAGTTTACTGTTGACTTCTTGATCAACTCTATATATTTTTGCCATCGTTGTGAAATGACGTTGGATGATCATACTTCTTGCGCTGAGGTCTTCAAGTATACATTAGAATTGTTGCATTAATTCAAGAACACAATTTCTTAAAAATATTTCAAAGTATGTAGAAGAAATGTAGACATATTTGAACAGAGTGAAGTACGTGTAGTTCGCGACAATGCATATTTATGACCTACACCTCTGTACAGCTAGGCTTTTGACATTTGACTGGTCAGGAGTGACATTTGAAGATCCTTTCACACTTTTGCATTCTTAGTATAGTTTTATTCAAGCATTATAGCTTTACGTTGAACGTATTAAAGAGCAGTAAATGGTTGCTTTACTAAAACATCTTTCTTACAATTTGCAATGTTGATTTGTCTTGATTGTTATTAGGATACAAACATTGCCTGCAATTTGTGACATAAGGCAAATGCGCTGCATCTTATCTTATAAAACGAATACATTCTTTTAAACATGAGTAAGGGAATACCACACAATACCACACAATGCGTTGCAGAAAAACTTAGTTCAAAGACCGCAATGTGTTAAATGTTTACGTCTTTGAAAAACGGTTTTGTGAATAAAAATATTTACTGAAAACAGAGATATCTGGACATGAATGAAAATATGAGAATTTAAGTTTAAAGATCGGCATTCATAAAGACAACATAACTACATTACAGTACATGACAAAAACATTACACTTTGCAACATTACATTACATTACATTGCATTACATTACATTACATTACATTACATTTCATTTCATTTCATTTCATTTCATTTCATTACATTACATTACATTACATTACATTACATTACATTACATTACATTACATTACATTACATTATATTACATTACATTATATTACATGCATTTATGGCTCCATTCACTAAAAAGATACCATGGCGCTATCGAAAATATACAGAAAATGTCGGTCAACATGAGAAAACAGGTGAGTCTTTAGTTTAAACTAAACTGTGAGGTAGTCATGGCAGATTTTATGTCCACAGGTAAGGAATTCCAAGCCACAATGGCTGCAATGTGAAATCTGTTATTACCATGCATCCACTGCTTTTTATTACTAAGTCTTGGAATATCGAGGCGATTACTGTTAGAGGATGAGCGCAAAGTACGAACGGTTTCATGAATGATGAAATAGTCCGAGATATTAGTTGGAGTCTGGAGTAAGTTTGTTTTTATTTATTTACATGATACGTGATTAGGAATTGGCAGTGCTACTTAGTTAGTACAATCAGAGGTTCTGGGTTCGTTTCCGTGGGCAGAAACTGTATTATTAAACCATTTAAACATACAGGGCCGTATTCTCGAAAGAAAAAAACGCTAATCAATGTTTAAATCGCGATTTAAACCATAAAAAAGATAAACGTAATTCTCAAAAAGTGACTAAATGAAATCACTGTTTAAATTTTAAAAACTTGTAGTTAAACTGCTCTAAAATGCGTTTAAAACTAAACTAGGTCAGGGGGTAGTTTAAGGTGTGTATTTTCATCATGTGTCCGACAGCTTTTTTTATTGCTGTATGCTTTAAGAATGTAATGATTTTAATGAAAAATGTTTGAAAATGATAATATGACGATATGGACATGACCATGACGAAAAATAAACACTCACATTGTGTTCTTTATGAAAATATACCATGAATTGTCACTGTAAACATGTTGTTCTAGCTATTGCATAGCGTAGGTCTTTTATTCACGTATTCAACACTGTACAGAAGCATCACTTCATAAAATAAAACAAGCCGTGTAATTGATGAGGCGTAGAAATCTTTATTGACTAGGGACCTACTATTACTTCAACTATATAAAGTTCATTAGTGCATATCTCTTACGTGCACAGTTCAGGGGATGATATTTATTGGTTTTAAATGCCGTTGTTTACTAGACGCGCTGTTTAAACATTACACTCAGGGAACCGGCCAAAAACCATTAGATGGATAGTCATTGGTCAGACAAATATTCCTGTGAGCTTTGGTTGAAATCCTTTAACTGTAGACACAAAACGGCACTGTATACTGTAGTTTAAATGAAATATCTTCACCATACTTGTTCATGTTCTGAGTTACGATTCTGTGGACTTTCCAACTCAACGCCGTGCAAAAATATGCCAATTATGAGAATTGTCAATAGATTTAAGAATAAAGAATGCTTTTATGTCAAATAAACACTCACATTGTGTTCTTTATGAAAATATACCATGAATTGTCATTGTTAACATGTTGATACTTTGTTCTAGCTATTGCATAGCGTAGGTCTTTTATTCACGTATTCAACACTGTGAGGCATCACTTCATAAAATAAAACAAGCCGTGTAATTGATGAGGCGTAGAAATCTTCATTGACTAGGGAACTATTATTAATTCAACTATATAAAGTTCACTAGTGCATATCTCTTACGTGCACAGTTCAGGGGATGATATTTATTGGTTTTAAATGCCGCTATTTACTAGACGCGCTGTTTAAATATTTGCTGAGCGTTTAGCTAAAATCAGATTTTAACTAAACGCATTTTATGTCTAACCAACGTTTAGTTAAACATCGTTCGAGAATACGGCCCACAGTCTTTTTATGGTTAAATAGCAGAGACGCGTAAAAGTATTTTTGACTACTTTCCTCGCGTGTGCGTTAATACTCCTGTGTGATTTCACACACGCGGGGAAGGAAGTAAGTAAATCTTCCGCATGGTACTACCGCCTGGCTTACGGCAAAGTACTAAAATTGTTGACTTTTAGATGTATTATCAAATAATATTTTGACCTTTTTGATATTTAGTAAAACAAATACAACATGGTTTATGTCGAAGAAGTTTTGCAAATTAAAGGAAGGGGAAAGTCCCTCATTTAAATTTACGATTCCCAATGGGATATCTATATTGAAGTGGCTGCGTCCTTAACACATATCTATCATGATAATTTTGTTTAATGACATGAAACCTTAATACACTGGCTCCAAGGCTTGGATGAATAAAATAAAATGTCAACAGAACAAGGTAAACGAAATCAAAATTATATTCAACAAAAAGGGAGACTACTTATAAAATGGAAATTTTGTATGGAGTGTGACTTATGAAAGAGTCAGTTTACTAAAATAGAGTAGATTAATTATCTTAAATGTAAATAGAGTAATATACTAAGTATTTACACTATTTTGAGCATGAATAAGCAATCATTTTGAGCTTCAGAAGTCATCACCAGTCCATTAACGATTCAGCAGATAATTAACGTCTGCCTGGTGTGAATTTGTTTAGTTTGTTTGCACTACCTTTTTGTCATGCTAATACACGTTTTGCCTATCTCTTTTTTTTTTCTGATTTTGGGAAATTAAGAAACACAGTCTAGATTCTGTTTTTCATTTGTTGCCTTTTTTATCATTTCCTGTCAAATAACCCGATGACACAAGCAAATATAATGGTGTGTAAATGTCAAAAGAAGTTCTACGTAAGCATCAGGCAATCATATAAAGTCAGATAGGCAATCATCAAAAACCATGTTGTGAGTTAAGCAGGAGTGCAAAGTGAGAAAGGCAAAAATAAACAATAGCATTTTATAAGGTAGCGAGAAAATACAGTGAGCATGGTGAGATACTGTATATATTTGTAACTGTATATATTTGTAAAGCACACTGGACACTTGCACTTTTTTTGCCACTCATGCTGATATACAAAGTGCAGAAATACTCTTACTGAGGGATGCACTCTACCATATGAATTATGTGATAAGTAATACTGTAAGTATTCTGAATAAGTTGCATATTTGAGTTAGATACTTTTCAATTGGTAGAATATGTTCAAGGTCAGATCTATTTTTCATTTACTTTCCCTTGATCTAAAGTGATGATTTATTTTAAAAAAATACCAGTATCATCAAATTATGAGAAAGGCAATTATTTTATTAGTGTGATAATTTGTCTTAAACCGATCAATTCCCAATGGCATCAAGTACCTTTTAAGACTCTTTATGCCAACAGATAAATCTACTCTTCCAAAATGACTGAAAGGTCGCATATGCATCTGAAGTGACAATCAGATGGGTAGACAATAATCGCTTTCTGATATAAAAATGAGTGTTATTCCTTGTATGAGTAATTTATCGTGTTGTTGATGTTGATGTTGTTATTGTTGTTGTTGTTGTTCTTCTTCTTCGTTTTTTCTTCTTCTTCTTCTTCTTCTTCTTCTTCTTTACCTTGTTTTTTGTACTTTGGTGGGTTTTTTTTCTATCTTACCCATGTCAATCATCGAACCCGAAATTCTTCTTTTCTTCTATTAGTTGCATTATATTTTAATCTGTTAATGGAACAGGAAAAATTAAATGACAAATCATATATTATTTAGAACCTTTGAATATGAAGAATTTACATATGAAGCGATTTACGACTTATTTTACGACTTATATGACAGGACTGTGTCGTCTTCGCACTCATGTGAAGCCCAACACAGAGGGAACCATTTCAACTTCTTTGAGAAGCTCCTGTATATTTTAGTCGAGTTGTGCCATTTTTTGTGTGGAACAAAAAAACTCTCCTAGAAGCAGAGAACCAACCAAAAAGCAATAGCTAGAAAGCCATTTGTCATACAAACATTCCTACAAATTTTGGTTTGCGTTTACTAACGTCGAGTAATATTGTTTAAAACAAAAGGACACCAAGACCAAAGCTACACACAGGGAACCGGCCAAAAACCATTCGATGGATAGTCATTAGTCAGACAAATATTCCTGTGAGCT
>JXSR01S008158.1:13346-29707 GCA_000969725.1 Ophiothrix spiculata
TTGTTTTTGTATGCTTCTTTTAAAATCATGTCATCATATGTTCCTTTATCTCCTGTAGTTTGACATCCCTCGAGAAAATCGAGTACAATTCTAGTACAAGATTGGAATGTGCACATTTAGAACATCATTCGAGTACGCTTTAAGTACAATGCTAGTACAAACAAATTGTACTAGAATTTTACTTAAAGTGTACTCAAATCATGTTCCCAATGTGCACATTCCAATCTGTCTTACATTGTACTCGATTTGCACTAGAACTGATTGTACTCGACTTCTACCAGGGATGACTGATTTCGACATTTACACGTCATGTATATCGTTGATCATTGAGGTCATTTAACGGAATCCTATTAAAGGAGAATGAGCTTAACACATTATGAAGTGAATTTAATTTTTTATCCGTTGTGTATATTTTAGACGCTACATTTACATCTGAATTTTTGCAAATATTTTAATATATTAGAACTTAGAATCCTAAGTCTCAAAAAAGTGTCTTTTGAATCACCGGGAATAAAATTAATAATCCTTCTGTTTAATCCACTGCAGGTAATTCTTGGGGTGAAATAAACTGTGAAGATCAAGATTACCAAGGTTGGTTAAAAACAAAAACAAACGTGTTAAATTGTCCAATGTAGACAAAATAGTTCCTCAACAGTCGTGTTTTGGCATGCCCGTGTTTTTAACCAATTGTCCAATCTTTTACAAAGTCTCTATGTGTTACTTTCGTGTTAATATTAATACATCGACAAGCATGTGACAAATTTCTTGGCACACAGTTTATATTATGTCTTCTTGAGGTAAATAAAAAAATGTAATAATATACCATGTGTGATAGGTACAATTGTGTGCGATGCTTTCTGCACTGTTAATGTTATGGGGAAAGTGAGCAAACTTCACCTTGGGCATACAGCTAAAAAATGTCAACGTTATTGTTATGTTAGCGTTTTATTTTTGAAACATGGCATCTGTCACATTCAAAATAGTAAGCTCTTTGTCAACCCATTTAAATCCGATTTACTAACAAGAAACATTTGTATATACCCTTTGTATCCTAGCCCCTGTCCATGTTGTGGCAGGTTATGCAATCTGGATACTGGCCGATTTTTCAAAAAGCACTGCACTTAGTTAGGATCAGCTACTGATGGGTCTATGTTTAGGTTATGATACGTGTGCGATAAAAGCAAAATGAGAGATTTCTCAAGAAAATCATCATCTATCATTCTCCTATTGTCTTTGTTAATTTTTCGGAAGACATTTTTGTTCTGGACCCTGTTGGAAATAAGTGAACATATTCAGTAAGCTTTATGGGTTATCCTGCCT
This sequence comes from Ophiothrix spiculata, assembly GCA_000969725.1. Taxonomy (NCBI): domain Eukaryota; kingdom Metazoa; phylum Echinodermata; class Ophiuroidea; order Amphilepidida; family Ophiotrichidae; genus Ophiothrix; species Ophiothrix spiculata. The sequence goes on from JXSR01S008158.1 coordinate 14,667, forward strand.
CTTCGTCTTGTCTTATTTTTGTACCATGCCATGTCTATTTTTGTATAGTTCTGTCGATTATTTCAAATAAAGAAAAAATAGATAAATTATTTAAACTCTACATTTACTTTTTGATGGAAAAATAAGGGAGATATTGATAAAAAAAAATATGATAAGCAATTTCTTCTTACAAATATTTTTTTTTCTATTTTCAAGTAAGAGCATGTAATTTCCTAATGCAACGAGCTATTGACATGAAATGAAATTCTTATAAAAGATAAAACTGCACAAAATATGGTAATACATGTATACACACAATTTATTTTCATCATTTTGAAAAATTGAAAAAATCCTGAAAGTCAACTACAATTCAGTATAAAGAATTTTGATATCAAAGTAGGACTCTGTTATTCTTGCCTCTAGATTAATGGCTGAGAATTTACCGTTTTAATGCTCGGTGTTTGTTTGGCGTTTTAAGGTAAGTGGTGCCCACTTAAAGTATTTGTTTCTTGCAAAACATAAGCATTTATGAATGATTGGTTACAAAATGTATTCCATTTTTTTAACTTAAAGTTTATTCCAGGTGTCATAGGGGTAAAACAATGGTCAAATCTGAGACCAATTTCAACCCCAACAGGATTTGTCGGATATTGAAAAAAAAGTGATACAACGTAACAAATGTGACAAAACGATCCAAGCTCATTTGGATAAATGATAACAAAAACTATTTCATTAATTTTAGTTACCTCAAATCTGACCTGCTTTAAAATTAATCAAAAATCAGAACCTGAACGATGGTTTCGTATTGCTTGGCATTGGAAGGGCAATAAACTATGGGTTCAAATTCCGCCTTGCATGGAGCTAATATTTTTAACATATTCCTAGCAGATATTGTAATAGTTTTAACCAAAAGATGTAGATCTAAAAAGTGCTTAGCATAACCTTTAAAATCCTCAAATAGAAGATCAGGAAAAAAACCCAATTAAGTTTATATTATTTAACAAGATTAAGTGGATGAGATAGGCTGATGATTTTGCATTGAGAGCAATTTGACAAATTATACCGAAGTCTGATTCTGCACTGTCTAGCAAAGAATCAAATACTTTCTTGGCTCATCTTGTGATATACATGTAGTTCAATATTAATGTATTTTCTTGTCTACCATAATGTCTCATAATAGTCTAGGCTGATGAATGCAATTTGAAATCTTAAAAAAAACACCAATATGTATAGGTTTAAAATACGTGTATGTTTTCTGTTATAAAAGTACGCTGCTTGTCTTCTTTTCTACAAAAAAGATAAATAATTTCAACTTATGACTCTGACACCGACATTCTTAACCGAAGTCCTGTCAAAAATGATTACAGACTTGTTTTACTGTACTATTTAAAAGCTGTTTAAAAGCTATTTATTTCACATTGAATGACTGTGTCATTATTTTAAAGTATTTTAAACAAAGTTTTTTAAAGTGTTAATTCCATCCATCACGAGCTATCTTCCATTTACATTTGCCCGTAGGTCGATGTTTTATTATATATTTATATTTGACAGTAACTTATCAATCACTTTATGCCTCTAAATGTTTGTTATGTTGCAAATGAGCCCAAGGCTTTTAATCTGTCAACTTAACAGCAATAACGTAGTATCAATCATAATTTAAACGTCAGAGTGTATATTCTTCATCTATGTCGGCATGGAATTAATGGCTGCACACTAAAATACCAAAGTTGTCTCCAGATAGCGGTTCACCTCCTTTTTAAACCAGGCCCTCTTCTGTAAAGATGGAATTATTTGTTAGAGAATTCCAGATGCTGACACCTGATGGAACAAAGTATCTCTTGTAGCTGAGTAGGTTGTAACAAGTTATTTTGACAGCTAAGTCTTGGGATCTTAAAGAGCGTCTCAGACAGGGATCCAACTGTAGATGATCAGGAAGCAAGTGACAAAGATTTTCCAGGGCTTATCAAAGCCTTTGAATCGGGGCATGAAATTAGAATACCTGATTTCTTTTCTCACAAAGTAACGGGTAAGAGTAAATTGTACAATTGTGTTGGGAGTGGCCATCTTCCTCTTTTTTCTTGCTATCTTTTCTATTGTCGGCATCTTTTCAAAGATGCATTGGCCAGCATGCATAGATTAGCCATTTCTGGCTATCCAGGTTGGTACCTTTGTATGAGCTTGGAAGAGACCATGAGTTCATCATGGATCTAATGGCATGTGTCCGTCACGGACCAACTCTCAGGATGGGAAGCATGTATGCGACAACTCTACGAAGGAGACCAGTGCGCTGAGCTGCTGACATTACCAGGTTGGTAAAACTGTGTTCCAGGAAAGGTCCTTGCTAAGTGATCCCAATGTCTTTTAGGGTTGTGTCAAAGAACTGGAGATTAAGATGGCTATCTTTTACAACTTGCCGATTTAATATGGTGACAGTTTTGCAATTTTCAGCTCCGAAAAGAACATTCAACCAATCCATCACGTCCAAAGAGGCAAACATCGTAGAACCAACACTTGTGCAAAAAGTTGAGTGTGCTTGAAATTCCCCTGGACAAAAAACTAACTGCTAATTGTCTCGTGGAAACCCGTACGAAACTCGGGGAGCTGATCCGGGCCGCTGCGATGGAGCGTATGTGGGCTGATCAAGGTTCAGCGCCCCTAGAGGTTGCCGCAAAACCTGAAATGATGCTTGGTGTGGAATGGAGCTTACTTGGGCCATAGTGGTCAGCGAACACCTGTAAAGTGTACAGAGGCCGACTGGAATTACAAATCTGGGAGTCATAGCGCACTACAAACCCCCAGTATTTATTTTTACCTTGTGGAATATTCAAGAGACCTGGATGCCATACTCTATCAACAGCTTTGCTAAAAAAATGATATAATTGTTAAAATCTACGCTGTGACCAATAGACTGGTTTTGAAAAAGTCTAAACGTTAACAAAGACATCGGAAATATCAAAGAAGACAACTGATGACTGTATTACATTTGTAGACATGATATGTTTACTTATATTGCCATCATTTAATTGGTAATAAGAATTTTATGTATGGCACACAAGAACACAAACTATCTCATCATATTTGTATACCATCGTTGCATGGTAGTATAATAAAGGTCATAAGTTTTTCAACATGTTAGTAAAGACGTGATTTTGTTTCACCGTTTAACCGATGAGTTCTATTTTCTGATTTTCTTGTATCAACAACAACAAAAAGGTTTTTAAAGGAAAATTCAGTTTTTACAGGATTTTTCATATAGTTTGAATAAAATATATATGGTCCTTGGCATGACATTTGGGAAGTGTTTTAAGATGTTATATAACGCCAGGGACCATTTCAATTTCACCACAGCCCTATTTTGATAAGAATCTTATACTACAGCACATCAAAGACAGTTCTTTGTCAGATGTTCATACCTACATAAGTCGCTTGAGGAACAAACTGACAAGGCAATACATTATTCGATGTTTTATTTTAGAGGCTTATTTGTTCTAAGAGATTTGATCGTGAGTACCAAAGGGTTAACACAAATGATCAGGGTTTTTTTTTTCTTTTTGATTATATAACGTACATCCAGTCTAGTATCGTATTGCCGTTGTCTGGATCTATAATTTCCTAACGTGTAGTTCAATAAAACATGGTTTTCCTTTTACCCTAAGACTGGAGCCTATTAGCTTTACACATTTACCTTGAACATTAGTCAATAGTGTTTTTGCATGCTCTTACTCGAACGAGATAATATGCATTGTAGAATTTGCTACCCTTAAATATTATCGTATTTTTAATATTTGATATTGAAGAAATAATACTAATATCCACGAAATATTGAAAATACATAGTAAATACAATTTCATAAGCATAAATTATGATTTATTGTTACGGCAAAATCAAACTGACCTACATTATGTTATACAAATAAATAAAACTCAAACTTCTGCAGCCAATTCGGTAGCTAATCAATTATTCTCATAATCTCATAATCTCATAATCTCATAATCTTTATTTCCATAAAAACTGAACATATAAAAAATGCATAAGAATTACAAAACCAAAAAAAAAAAACAAGTTAATATGGAGGAGAAGACAGGAGGGCCAATAAGGCCTGAAGTTGTCAACCCCTAAAAACAAAAACACCAGACGTTCAAACAACAGGACGGGACAGGGACGAGGACAAGGACAAGGAAACGGGACAAGGACAGCTCAAAAACTTATGTTTTAATGGTTCACGTAATTTTGACTAAGATGGCTTTTTATCTTGGTTCGAAAGTTTTTAATCGAATTAGCAGATTTCATTGTTTTTGGGAGTGAATTCCACAGGATTGGGCCACGGGTTTGAACAGAACGATCAGGAAAGACTTTATTATTTTTTGTATGGTTGAAATCATTTAGGTATCTGGTTCGGTAATCATGGATGTCTGAACGTCTCGTGAAATAATTTTTAAAAGATATAGGGAGCTCATTGTTTGAAAACTTGTACATAAAAACACCAAGTTCCATCAAATACATATCATTGACCGTAAGTAGGTTATGCTTTGCAAACAAAGGATTGGTATGACTCCTGTAATGAGGCCCATTTTTGAAGTTTAACCAATTTATCCATATATGATTTACATGTATTTCCCCACACAAGGATTCCATAATTTAGATAGGGCAATACTAATGAACAATAAAGTGTATGAAGTATTCGTTTTGGCAGAGAGTATTGTAATTTGTTCATGATACCAATATTTCTTGAAATTGTTTTGGACACACAATCGATATGGTTTTTCCAAGTTAAGCACTCATCTATTAATACGCCCAAGAATTTTGTAAATTTTACTCTTTCAAGCTGTACATTATCCAGAGAAATACCAACTCTTTCAAGATTTTTACATGATGTCATATGGGGTGTACCAAGTATCATGAAGTTTGTTTTGCTCGCATTCACTGATAGCTTATTAGCTTTGAACCAATTGTTTACTTCTTCCAATTCTTTGTTTATTTCTTTGTATTCAGAATCTTGAATTATTTCTTAAACAAGTCTTGAAATTTAAAAATAGATGCAATGAATGAGTAAAACGTTTCATTAAAACACTATTTATTGAGGATATCAATCATCAAAGCATACATGAATAAATGAAATAAAGGTAAACAAACAAATTAGATCACTACATTAAATATAATAGTACATTCACTTTTATTAAAAAAATTTGATAAGAAGATTTTTTAATATTAAAAAATGTATTGCTAATGTAAATTTATTTCACATGTATTATTTTAAGCGGTAAATAGAAAGTGGTAAATGGAAAATATTAGTAGATTTAAAATCCCAGTATGCAATAAAGTTTAGTTAATAATTTTACACAACATCGATCAATATCTGAATCAGCTGATCATACCTCTTATACGAGTCGCTTGAGGCACAAACTGTGACAAGGCAATACATTCATCGATATTTTTTTCAGAGGCTTATTTGTTCTAAGAGATTTCATGATGAGCACCAAAAGGTGAACACAAATATTCAGAGGCCTGTTTCTTTTGAATTATATTCAAGGGTAAATGAAGGATACGAATTAACCCTTTTATCAAACTAATTTGTCCTCTAAAGTATAAACTATTTAAGATAATTTGCAAAATAAAATACGACCATAACGTGTAGATGTTCTCAATAATTCTGACCATGTTCTGACACATTATTTTATTTGCATGAGTCATAATTGTGACTTTTCATATCAAAAGAAGGCACTTGTCTAAACCTGCATGTTTTTCGTTTCGTTACACCATCAACATCATATTATGCCATGCCTTATATGTCATTTACATGCTTCAAATCCATTAGGTGCTGCTATCATTGTCCAAAATGGCCGCCACAATCCATTTTTGCCGTTCACAATAGATTAGGGCAGCATTTATCTCTATACCGTAATCGTAATTTTTTTTCTCAAAATGTCTGGTTTTTTTTTATTTTTCTATTTGAGAATCATCACATTGATGTAATAAAGTGTAACATGATTGATTGATTGAGTGAGTGAGTGAGTGAGTGAGTGATCGATCGATCGATCGATCGAAACTTGTTGGTTTTTTAGTTTAAAACCATGTTCTGACACATTATTTTTTTTGCATGACTCATACTTGTGACTTGCCATATCAAAAGAGGGCACTTGTCTAAACCTGCATGTTTCTCATTTCGTAACAGGGTCACTCCACCAGGTTGGGCAACAGACCAAATATCCCAGTAATGGAGATATAAAGTGTGGCTTGATTTTAATGGTGGTATATTCTCAAAATATTTTTGTTTTACCTTAAAGTACACATAGAGAGCTTTTATTTGACACCAAACATGTATATCTTTGAGAATATTTTCTTAAATATTTTTGGCATTTCCGCGAAAAAAGTACCAAAATTATCTGAAAATTGTGTGACAAAAAAGTACATAGATTTGGTAGCAAATTTTCAACCTTCTATAACATTGGAATCTTGGTTTTGCACTTATAAATGAATTAAGAAACACTGGAACAAACATGCAAAACAGCGAAACATATTTTAAAACTCATATTTTGCTCTCGATTGTGTTTTCAAATGATGTCTGTTGGATGTAACAACCGTGTCAACTTTTATGTTACATCCACACAACTACTAAAATGGCTTCAAATTACTTTTCTTCTAACAAAACAAGTGTCTAAAGTGCATATTTTATTTGCCTTTACACTAATTTAAGTATCATTTTTTAAATGAGTTAAAACGCTTGAGCATTTTTTGAAATATGATGAAATTGGCTCTTAAAAAATAACCATGGTGTCAATGTTACATCCACACTATTTTACAGATTTGATTTAAAAAATAAATACACATGTATGATTTCCTGACAAATGATTCCCTGTGAGAAAGTTCTTGACATCTACTTTGCTATAAATATTAAAAAACACCTGGTTATCGCTTCATGTACAAATAATAGGATGTTGTTTTTACGGTGTCATGTGTGGATGTAACATTGACACCATTTAATGTCAATTTGTCAAAATTTATTAACGATCCTGTATTGCAAAGTCTTGAATATTTTAACATATAAAAGTTTAAATGTATTCCAAATGAGAAATACATAATATTAAGGACTATGGACAACATTGATAAAGTTATTTGTGATAGAATTATTGGATGTAACATTGACGTCGGTGTCAATGTTACATCCAAAAACACAATAGACCAATTCAGTGTTATATTCTTGGATTCGTTGCCACATACTGTCAAAAACTGGCATTTTGCTACTAGATATATGTTTTGAAGTTCTAAAATTAACCCATTACACTTTCAAATAGTAAAAAAATCAGGATTTGGACATTTGACCAGTGTGGATGTAACATTGACACCGTCCAAACACTATGATTAAAAATGCAAATATTTTCAAAATTGTGTTTTTTAAACGGGCAGTAGTTAGTGAATTATGCCGGTTACCAAGGTACCTTATGAAATAAAGAACCATGATGAGAGTTACATCAATAGTGATGCCAAAATTTACTAAAACCTAAACTTTTGGTAATCTAATGTTACATAGTGAATAGAATATCTAAATTTCATGTCCTAAATTTATTTTCCACAGCTGAAATTGAAAACAACTATATTTTTATGATAATACTGTAATATTGACTATAATTCATAAAGGAGTAGAGTAAAATAACCCTCAAAACAGTTCAAAATGAAGGTATTTTTGTAAAGATTTGGTGTCAATGTTACATCCACACTTTTTTGATAAGGATCGTCAAAATACATAGACTGACAAACATCATATTTATGAACTATCTTAAATTTCAAAGTAGAGGAATTAAACTTACTAAAAATTGTGTTTAATAAGTTTACAAAGCATTTTGAAAATTTCCCTTTCATGTCACACTTTGTTGCCCAACCCGATGGAGTGACCCAACACCATCAACACCATGTTATGCCATGCTTTATATGTCATTTACATTCTTCAAATCCAACATGGTGCTGCTATCATTGTCCAAAATGGCCGCCACGATCCATTTTTGCGTTCAAAAATAGATAAGGGCAGCATTTATCTCTATACCGTAACCGTTATTTTTTCCCCAAAATGTCTGGGTTTTTTTTTCTATTTTTGAATCATCACATGAATGCAATGAAGTGTAACATGATTGATTGATCGATTGATTAATTGAGTGAGTGAGTGAGTGAGTGAGTGAGTGATCGAGTGAGTGATGAGTGAGTGAGTGAGTGAGTGAGTGAGTGAGTGAGTGAGCGAGCGAGTGAGTGAGTGAGTGAGCTATACCGGTTTAAAACCTCGCCATATTAATCTTGTTTTAGCTAATCAAACTGTTTCACAGGCAACCATCCACTGTTTATCACACTTTGGTTTTTTAGTGCAGAATGAAGTGTAGAAATGTAAAAATCCGTTCCCGTTTTATTAGTAAAAGGTAAAATGTACATGGAATAAAGTAGACGGTCCAAGCATTCAGACAAACATGCCTTCGATTTTTAAAACTTTGTTTTGCCCCTGAAATTCTGATTTTGTTGTAATATATGTCAAATTCTTTCTATGGTTATAAGGGGTCAAAATAATAAAATTGCACGTAAAAACTTTTTGCTCTAAAACTGAGGTCCAAAATTCAAACTGTGCTATAATATCAAAAGTAAATAATTTGATTCACTGAATGTATATATTTTTAGAATGTACAGCTCATGAAAAATAATTTGACATGTCACTCACTCAAATTGGACCATCTTTAAAGTTTGACCACACGTGACCTTTCAATTTTGGCTTAGGTAAAACTATCCTTGCGACAAGACGATTAATTTGATATGTAACTTGACATATTTTGATCATTTTTGAAAATTGGCCCAACATTTACTCAAGCGTGAAAACCACTTCCGGTTGAGTCAATCACCCAATTTGTTTCTTTAAAAATGCCCAAACTGTCATGCATCTAAATCTACCAAAAGCTTTTTTTGGCCAAAATGTAACATAGGAACATCTTTGACTACACTCTTCAATTAGTAATTTTATTTTGGTTTTGTTCTTCATTTCTTGAAAGAATAATAAATTATCTTTAAAACCATACCAACATTATGATATTTCATGGAATTATCGAAAAGATATGACAAAAATGATGCAAAAATCATTCCTAATGTAACAAATCCTACTTTATTGGGTGCCCCACCTGCTTGAAAAGCATGAACCTACTTAAGGTATATTTAACATGGTCATAACATTTTGAAAAAGGTTTTAAGTAAAATGACTACAAGGTCAATGCACTAAAGTTTATATCCATATTGAATTTATTTACTTGACAGAGACAAATATTTATCAACTGACGCCGAAGGGAATTGAATTAATAACAGTGAGGCAATGAAAGCAAATAATTTGAATTATAATTGAAAGAATCAAAATGAATTTATACATCTGAGGGTCATCTAATGAAGATCTCAGCATAATAAAATAAAACACTATATTATACACATATAACATATACAATATAAATTATTTTGAAAGGTTTCTGTTATTATTGTTATTCCTGGTAAGGATATAAAAGCAAAGTGTCTACGTTTTTCTAACCTTAAGAGACCTAAAACACTATGAACAACCCATGTATTCAAAAAAGCTTTTGAAATAGGTAACATTGATGGACACCTATTTCCTCCGGGCGTCAAACCAATCTAATCCTTCTAAAAGAGTCACTTGCTGCCATTGCTATCTAGATGTAAACCTTTAAAAGATACCTATACCTCCTTGATCGTTCTCATGTTGTAGGCTATGATGATAGTGATAAGTTTACCTGGAGGTTGTTCTCGATGTTCATCTGAATTTGACCGAATTGTCATTTAGTTTCCATATGTAAAACCCTAGCATCAACAATGAACAGAATCCATTTGGGTAACATGATTTACTAGTTTCATGATAAAAATCGTGTCAAAATACACTGCCAAACTTCTCACAAGAACTTATCAAACCATACTACCGAACTGAATCTGTGATGTCTAAGAGGCATACACGGTCTACACATTTAACATTTTAACCTACTTTATGATATCTCCTTCACTGCATTATCTTGTAATAATTTTAGTTTGCATGACAAATACAATATACCATATGACGTACATTAAGACTGGTATCGTATTGACGTTGTCTGGATCTATAATTTCCTAACGTGTAGTTCAATAAAACATGGTTTTCCTTTTACTCTAAGACTGGAGCCTATTAGACTTACACATTTACCTAGAAAGATAGCCAATGCTGTATATCAGGTTGTTACTCAAACAAGATAGAAATACACGTTTTTGCTATCCTTAATATAATCGTATTTTTAATATTTTTTATTGAACATGTTGAAGTAATAATAGCTATACGGGAAAATCAAACTGACCTCCTTCATTATGTCATACAATGAGAAATTAACACTCAAAACATCTGCAGACATATATGTGGCCAATAAATTATTCAGAGTTTTGAATTATTTCTTAAAGCAGTCTCGCCATTTCGATTTTTGTTAACACCTGCAGTTTTATCTATGGGTTAGTTTGAGAGTAATTAACTATAAAAATTGGATAACCTTTGATTCAAATGACAAATATTGTTTATAAATAGATATAATGATTAAAAATAATATTCCATTTCAAACACTATAATTTAGGATTACCATCATCAAAACCAACGCTTATAATGAAAATAACGTAAACAAAACAGATATATCCAGTTAAAAAATGCATTTTTGTATTTGCTTCTTTTGATATTGTTAACAATCGTGTTTTATCCATTCACTTTGAAATAATTGGATAAGAAGATTTTTTTCATAGTTGTCAAAATGTATTACTAATGGTAACTTTACTTTGCATGTATTAATAAATTAGCGTGCATTGAAATCCTATTTTGCAATAAAGCTTAGTAAATTTTACACAACAGCAAATCAATATTCAAAGTCAGTTCTGTATCAGCTGATCGCTTGAGGCACATACAGTGTCAAGGCAATACATTCATCGATATTTTATTTTAGGGGCTTATTTGTTCTAGGAAATTTCATGGTTAGCAACAAAGACTTAACACAATTACATTGTATATTCGAGGGTAAAATGAAGGATACGAGTTATAACCCTTTGTCAAACTCATTTGTCCTCCCAAGTATTAAGTATTTAAGATAATTTGCAAAATGAAATACGATGATAACGTGTAGATTCTCTTGACAATTCTGATATAGCACAATAATTGTTGCCATGCTTTTATTATGTCATAAACATGCTTCAAATCTAACATGGCGCTCCATGCCGCCACAATCCATTTTTGTCGCTCGAAAATAGATCAGGGCAGCATTTATCTATATACTATAAACTAATTTTCTATAAAATATCTTGTTATTTTGTTCTATATTAGAATCATAATGTCGATGTAATTGAGTTTATCATTAAGATAGTTAAGTGATTTAAATTCACTTAATTCATTCATTTTATTCATTCATTGTTTTAAATGTTATTAATAAAAGCTGTTGCCACCATGTTGGCTCCATTATCCCCCATTCATTCATTCATTCATTCATTCATTCGATTCATTCATCCATTCATTCATTCATTCATTCATTCATTCATTGATGTATAATTAATTGATTCATTCATTCAATTTCAATTTGAAATCCATTTGAAAGAAATGAAATAAATCCGGGATATTGTTTTGAAAGGTCAGAAGTAATGACAACCCATAAAAGTATTACAAATATATATATTTTAAAAAAAATACAATATAAGTAGCACATCGCGATATTCTCTTTTTGAATCATAACTTTCCCTTTTTATAAGGAAGGGCAGAATTTCCTAATAAAGTTTTAAAAACGTTTTTAAAAAGTAATAAATAAAATTGGTCATCAGTTATGGTTGAAAAGGCAGAAATATTGCACCTATATTTTGTCAGCCAATATACTACAGGTTGCGTATTTTTGCATACTCTAAATGCTGCTCATATATAATCATGTCCAAAGGCTACATTCTGCATGATGGCACTGATAGCAAAATAAAAGACTAAAGCTTTTAGAGAAACCTGAGGCAAGGTGAAACCAAGACTGAATTCAAAAGAGCTAAATTTGTAAATATCAAATTACACCTCTCCTGACATAAAATAAATCTCCTAGTTGTATAACATTGTTGATATTTTACCTAGTAATTTAAACTAAGGCAAAATCTTGCAGCAGGTCAAGTGACCAAGGATGATGAAGACCCAGAGGAAGCTGTGATTCAGAGATTAGTAAAATTTTTAAGGGGCGTTTTCAAGAGTTAGGTTTTTCATGAATCATTATCATCAAATGAGACGGAGTGATGTCTTATCTACTCTATGTTATCTCTCTCTGTATACAGTGGAAATACGTATGTAACTTGACTAAAAATCCAACCCGGTCAAATTAATAAAGTGTTTCTACTAGTCACCAAGAAAATTATTAACGATGTTTTGTGTTTCAACTAGGTGCGTGATCAATTAACCGATCTGTTTGTCTTGAAATATGAAATTATGAGATGAGGTCATAATTATGGTTTGAATCTCTGAATGTGCAAAAAGATGCTTTATCTTTGAATGGGCAAAATTCGTTTTTATTTTAATTTTAAATACTTTGTCTACAAATATCACAATTCTTGGGACTTGAAAAACATTTTACAACCATTTAAATGTCGATATTTGTCATGAATATCATTTCATTTAATAAAATATTTAATATTTTGGTAGTTAAAGTATATATATAATATTTTTGAAAAGGCCTTTGGAATGAAACTACGTGCAATCGAAGCTGATCAGCCCCCCCCCCCCCCCCCAAAAAAAAGAAGTTACTACATCATGTCCAAATAATTGTCAATTCCTACGACAGAGCTAATCATTTCTTTTTGTCAAGGTCTTGTACGTTACTTACCTGTAGGTTGAAGGGGAAAACTTTCAGTCAAATGAGCAAAGAAAGTCATCGCAGTGGTTTTTACTTTCAAAATGCCCAGCAGCAAAACAGCAAATCTATTTGTTGGTAACCGACTACAACCTGTCTTCAAGGTAAATGTAATTAAGGTGATGTATCTTCTTAGGTTACTTTTGATAATTAAATTGTTGAGATAAACACACAAGAAGATTATATCTATTTATATAAAACTCAACAAATTCACAAAAACTAATAATAACTCGTCGTATCATGTAAATCATATGTCAGTTTGTAAATAAGAATCGGTTATCAAGAAATCAACAAGCCATATGAAATTTCTATTCCTCGATTACTAGTCAAATTCTGTCTTAAACTGAATGAAACTGATTTGTCTTCAAGCAGGAACGTTCGAAGAGTGTGGACAATAATGGCGTTTCAAAGAAAGATATGACCTACCATGAAACAAAACCGCTAATTTTAAAATACATATGTGGACCGCCGCGGCATAAGGGTGTACTTTTCCTCGCCTACATGTAGCTCGTGGTAGCGTATGTGTTGTATTACTAGTTGTATTATATACCGTAAACCGTGGTGACTTTGAACGCCGGTGTGACATTGAACACTTTGAGTTGGTCAAATTAGTCAGCCATTATCTCACTTATCCTTGATGATGTAATTTTTTTAAATTAATGATTGAAAAGGGGATACTATAAGCAATGTTACATTTTAGAGACACTACCGTAGGTGTTGCCAGTTGTTAGTTAAAGCTTTAGAAATGTGTGCCAAATTTATAGAAATTTTCATAGGTGGGGAAAATCTCAATGGTTACCATGCTAACACTAATCTAATGAACTTAAAATTAATATGGTTGGATCAGGAATATAATAAATTACAATACTGAATACAAATAATTTCGTAAATGTCTTTCTTATTCTCTATATTGAGAAAAAACGATCCTGGGGTGAATTTGAACGCCTATATCTCCCATATAACTACATGCATTTAGCAGGGTGACCAGTACCCATGATTGTTGCTTACACATTTTCAAGTCTGGGGCGCTGTGTTTGCATTATCTTGCATTTTTGTATTTTTGTGATCAAAACATTTATATTTCTGTGGGATAATGATATTTTCTAGTTCTAGGAATGTACATGTATTTATCTCACACTGTTCCAGGAAAAAGGTGTCCTGTTCAAAGTCACCCCATGCCGGGGTGACTTTGAACAGTACTTAGAAATTAAAAAATATGTATTTAACATAACAGCTAGTTCTACAAAAATGTAACATGAGAAAGACCATGCCCAAGGAGGTATTTAGAAAGCATCATATCATAATTTTTTCTATGTTGAAAATAAAAAAATTGGCAAAAACTCAAAAAAGCGTTCAAAGTTACCCCGTTACGGTACTTCACATATACTTTTGCTGCGGGGGCCACATATGTAGTCTTGTAAAGAGGTGGTTTGTCCTTAATTTTCTATAGAACAATAGATGACATTACCTTTTTTGTTTTTATCTGTTTGGGTTTATTAAGTCGTTCATTTTAAGTTTGATATTGGCTCCATGAAGTATTACCTTTTTATGTCAAAAAATACTATTTTCCGTAGAAAATATGAATTGTGCACTCTAATATCTTTCCGGTGCAGTAGGAATAATAGCCCTCCGTGCTGTTTGACTTGGTTGAACAGTAAAGAATAGAGCCGCAAGAGATAACACACAACATTTATTTCACTTTTCTTTGCTAAATTTCTGTTGTATTATGACTATACTCATATTGGGTTAAAAATATCGGTTAATTATAAAGTCATCCATTGAAAATAACTTTAGGGCTATATCAAATAAACATGTTTAAAGTAAGGTCCTACATATATGCATGTTTCAAATCTAAAACGAATGTTTAAAAAGTTCTCTCAATATAATTGGTCCAACGGTCTTTAAAATTATAAAACTAATGTGAAGATCCAAAATGTCTTCCAAGATAGTAGATTTTTTTTTCGAAAATGGGTAAGAGAGAATTGGAAAGCATCTTATATACAATATTAAAATATATGGAATGATTTAAACAGATATTAATCTTCCCAAATTTATCTCCAAATAAATATTGTAATTGATTTTAAAAATACTTACACATTTGAAGCATCATAGTATGGTAGGGATATCCAATAGTCAAAGTAATTGCTGATTGTAACTTTTTTCAAATAT
>JXSR01S008158.1:110450-128703 GCA_000969725.1 Ophiothrix spiculata
TTTCCGTTGACTGGATGTTGCTTACAAAATAGTAAAACAAGATGTATATCAATCATATTATTGAAGAACATAATATCAACCAAAACAGCATTAAATCATAGAGTACATATATCAGTTATACTGCACCTGTGCAGTGTGACACTATATTGTGAATCTGTATTCGTATAATTTCGGGACAAAAACACACAATGTCTTTTTAAAAATTATAAAGTGATTAAACAGCTTTTTCGTGGTTACTACACTTTTGAACAACATAATTTATCACAATACATGGCAGCTCCGTTCTAGCCGCGTAGAATGCATACAAATAGTTTAAATACCTTACGAAGTATGTATCAATTCACCAAGACTCAGTTTATCAATTTTATATCAAAAATGCCAATTAATTATATAAACTTGTCCTCGATGTGTTTTTGTCTACTAAGTAGGATTATGAATGTGCACATACAGATTTCAATTAATCCATTTTTTCTCAATAGTCAATGTTAGCGCTCAGCAGCTCAGCTTCAATCTGATTAACTTATTAATTAATCAAAGATGACTTTTCAATCACACCGTTTCTTGTCAAAATGTGAACACAGACAAACCTATAAATCCAAGGATTTCTGTGAGAATCTAGCCATCAGTTTTCAGTGGCATTTTTGAGTTCATTAGACTCCCATTTTAATGCACCTGTCAATCATAAATGTGGACGTTTCATTCCTCAACTTTGAATCTACCTCAGTAGTGAAACAGCCTCATATTTAATTTGTGGATCGAATATGTATTTTTCAATCAATGTAGAATTGCTGTTTATCTTATTATTGATTTCCCAATTTTTAGACTGCCGATGTTCTGTAATTTAAAAATATTCCTTAGTGATGATACTTATTTTTGGTTAAGTGCCATTCATCACCAGCCTTTTCTTTAAATGTGACACAATTTGTGTCTTTAATCATTTTGATTCAGTTAAAACCAGAAATTATTTTATGTGCAAAGAAGGTGAAAAAGTACCATGTTCAGACCAATGCTTAGAAAGAAACATGTGCCTTTGGCTAGTGGTACGGAAGACTCAACCACAGAAAAATGCAAAAGTCTATTTAAAAGTTTGAAATAAAAGTATAGCCGTGGGATGTAAAGCAAGTATCACACTAGCATTTTTGTGCAGGGCGTCACTCTTAAAATCCATGATTATTCTTCTTTTTAAAGAGCCTTACAACAACAACAACAACAAACAAACAACAACAAGAAGAGAGCATTACATTTAGATGCGCTATTCACGTGAGTACCATAGCGCTTATAATTAAAACAATGAAAAATATACAAAACATGAATAGAACAAATGTGTCTTTAGAAGTCTCTTTAAAGCCGAAAGCTGAGATTATAGAGAATTTAAATATGTCATAAACTCATTTTTGAAAATTGCGATTTTTCGATCATATTTCCAGAGCAGCACACATTTAATAGTTTGGTCTTTCACTTTGTTGGCAAGATAAACAGTCAAATATTAAAGAAAACAGCAAAAACATGATATAGTATGCCAATATCCAAATAGCTTTAATAGATTTAAATCTGTTGATTTACTTTTTAATTCCAATACCAAGCCGAAAGTTGTCAATGCATTTTAAACTTACAGGGAAATAAGATTGATTTTTCTTTTTTACATTTCAAATGTTTTTTAATGAACGTCAGAAATTAATCCATACAAGTATTTCGCTCTAAAGTCTGGATTTTATAATACCAACTAACTTTTTTCATATCAATTCTGCGTCAAAAAACAAACATGTGTTTTCAAATGTTTTGATTTTTCACTTGGCAGTTAACTGTGTATCTTATTTCGCGACTGACAGATGTGTTTTGGTCGTTAAAAGGGTGCGACCATTATCGTCTGTTTCAAATTCTTTTATATTTTGTTAAGAAATTTAGGCGTCAGAGCACAATTAGGCCACAACTTTGTGCGCCAGCCGCAACCTGGCCACAGCCTTGATTTTCCAAGATAGTGGCTGTAAGCTTGAATTTTCACCTCAAGATTATTGTTAAATATGTTTTAAAATGATTTAGAAAAGCGTAATCAAGACTACGGTCACCATCTTGGAAAATCAAGACTGTGGCTAGATTGCGGCCGGCCACACAAAGTTATGGCCTAATAGTGCTCCAATGCCTTAAGCTGAATGATATTCTATGATAGTATAAAGTAACATTTTCAGGTCACCATGCGTTTTAATTACTAAAGATCTGCTAATACTTACAGCAAAAATACTGCAAAAGCCGACGCACACAATGACGCTGACAGTTGCAATTGCGGCTAAAGCGCCAGTCGATAGAGGGCATATACCACAGTCTGCAGGACATATTGCGCATGACTCGAGATCTTCTGAATCTTCACAAATTGAATTACCGCAAACTGTAAATATAAATAGAAATGATAAAATAATATTCAAGTACTATGGCATGTTATTATCTCCATAATTCAAAATTTAAGTTGACCAAAATCTGATGTAAACTATGTTCATATTGCAACAATTGGTAACAATTTATAAACTTTATTCATTGACGTCACAAGTTTAGGTTCTGCTACTGGATGTTTGATAAACATTAAAGGCTTTTACACCCAAACGCAGCATTTGACAAGTTATATTCTGATTCCCCTATTATTGTCATTTTTTAACTTTTCATCTGATTATGTACATGCAACCAGATCAGGTAGACTTAAAGGCAACACCACATCAGAACGCTGTAAGGAATGGAGAGACTACTTTTCCACCCTTCTAGGACCCCACCTTCAGCTACCAACCCTTATGAGGAAATCCAAACCATCAATGAGAATACTTTGCCAATTGAAACAGGAGCTTTCACAGCTGAAGAACTTCAGGCTGTACTTAGAAAATTGTCGAATGGTAAAGCTTCTGGCCTTGATGAAATACCTGCTGAGGTTTGGAAATCTGGTAGTTTCAACAACATACTACTAGATATCTGCAATGCTACGCTGCTTAGAGGTGAAAAACCACAAGAATGGTCCCTAAGTGGAATAGTACCAATTCCTAAGAAGGGTGATCTCAGCAAGGCATCCAATTATAGGGGCATCAGCTTAACATCCATAGCAGCAAAGATCTTCAACCGCTTGATACTCAATCGCATTAGACCTCACATTGAACCTCTGCTTAGACCAAACCAAAATGGGTTTCGCGCTGAACGCTCAACTACTTCACACATCCTTGCCTTACGAAGACTTATAGAAGGAATCAAGGACAAGAATCTTGAATGTGTCATCACCTTCATAGACTTCAAGAAGGCCTTTGATTCAGTGCACAGAGGTAAAATGCTCAAGATTCTCACTGCTTATGGGATTCCGAATACCATCGTCGAAGCAATCAATGCCATGTACAGCAGCACAAAAGCAGTTGTGTTATCACCAGATGGTGAAACTGAGGCTTTCGAGATATTAGCAGGAGTGCTACAGGGCGATACTTTAGCACCATACCTGTTCATCATTGTGCTAGATTATGTGATGAGAATGGCAATCAGAGAAGACAAGGACATGCTGGGCTTTACAGTTACACCTCGAAGAAGTCGAAGGCACCCTGCAGAAGTCATTACCGACCTAGATTTCGCAGATGACATTGCCTTGCTATCCGACACATTACAACAAGCTCAAGAACTGCTGACCAGAGTTGAGGATGCTGCTGCAACAGTTGGTCTTATGATGAATGCTTCAAAAACCAAAGTCATGGCATATAACATCAAGACTGATGTTGCACTGTCCACAATAGAGGGAAGTCAACTCGACCAGGTCCAAGACTTTCAATACCTGGGCTCTTGGGTAGATGAGTCGGAAAAGGATTTCCATGTCCGAAAAGCCCTCGCATGGAAAGCTTGTAACAAAATGCGCCTTCTCTGGAAATCCAATCTACTAGACTTGTTAAAGATCAGCTTCTTCCGTGCAGCCGTAGAAAGTATTCTGTTGTATGGCTCAGAAGGGTGGACACTGAAAGAAAGACTTGAAGCCAGGTTAGATGGGTGCTACACCAGACTATTAATGATGGTTCAAAACCTTAACTGGAGAGATCATCCTACCAGGGAGGTAATATATGGTGATTTACCCAAACTATCAGAAATAGTGAGAGGTCGCCGCCTAAACTTTACAGCTCACTGTGCTAGACGGCTTGAGGAACCAGTGTCTTGATTAGTGTTCTGGACGCCCACCCAAGGGACACGTACACAGGGAAGACCAAGGCTGACCTACCCAGTACTTCTTACACAGGATGCCGGCATTGATCAAAACGAACTTCTCAAACTCATGCTAAACAGACAGCAGTGGAGACAATTCATCATGGCTTCCGACCGCGGTCGACATAGATAGATAGATAGATAGATAGATGTACATGTATTCGGTAAAGTTAATTAGGACATACTAATTGCATATGAGTGAATGGTAAATCTTAAAAACTCATAATTATAGACATATAAAGAAAGTATGAGATACATTTGATATAATTCTTAATCAACAAGCAATATTGCTTATGTTTATTCTGCTGTTCATTTAAATCTACATACTAGACGACTTCAAGTTATTTATTTATGTAGCAAATAAGACCTTTTTATAATTAAAAGTTTGGTTTCCGTTTATTAGCAAAGCGTGCATTGTTAACACATAAATAATAATTAGACCACTTTTGTATGCCCCATAATGAATCTTGAAATTACCGTAAATCCGGGAGTTTATGCGCAATCGACCATATTATAACTGCGCACAACTTAGTAATATATGTGATGACTCACACCGAAAAGGGGGGCTTTGCGACAGAACACTTTTCAAGATACGGGTGAAAATAGGTAGCAAAAAATTAAAAAGATAATAAGAATTTCCAGCAGATTTTCTGTTGTAAAATTTGATCTTTCTGATCAATTTCGACAAATAAGGTGTCATTTTAAAGCTTAAAAAATGCTGTAACAGATGCAATGATAAACTCAAAATTGATATCATCGGCAAAGTCCCCCCTTTCGGTGTGAGTCATCACATATGGTCATTCGCGCACTTTACGGTACTCTCAAGATGCATTATTGGACATATGAAAGTTGTCTATTGCTTGTTTTGAAAAGTAGGACATGGTCCATTTTGACAAGTATTTGTTCGTGAAACAAGACACCAACTTTCTCTGCAAGTAGCGAGAGAAAAAACACTTATTCCATTCGCTAAAACCTGAAGTGTAACTAGAGTGTATTCAGCATTTTAACGTGATTTGTAAATTCAAATTATACTTTCTATTTATATATTAGCTTGATTGTAAATAAACTTAGGCTATAAAATCGATGAATCTTTAAAAGCCTTAAAATGATGCCTTTTACAAATCAAGCCACTGAACGTGTTAAAAAAACTTTCCATGGTTTGTTATGATCCACGACCCAAAGCGAAATAGAAAGGATGATGACATGGGTAGTATTAAACAGCTCGAAATTGGAAATTGAGATATTTGTGTATCTATAAAGACGTTTTAGCTTCCAAAATGCTATATTTCCAGGCCCTTCTCTTCTTGAAATGCCCACTGCTAGATGCTAGCACGGAGTCTAGGTATTCGAGGTCCTAAACATGGTTGATTGCATTGCCATAAACTTCTAATGGATAGTTTGATCATTACATTATCTTTTTAAGGAATAAAGATGTCAAGTCCAAGATCAATAACAGCGTTGGCGGTTCTTGTTAGCTGAGACTTAGCCTGACATTTATGCATAAAATATAAGCATTTCCACTGGGTTTGAATAACAGTTATTTCTTGAATATTATGACACTATTGTGTCTCGACTCAAATAAATGTAAAGTAATGCAACACACATCTTGACGAAGGGGACGTTAAAATCTCGCTCAAATTATAAGAAGTTTAAGAACCAGATTCTTGTTATATTCATTTAATTTAACTAACACTTACACCAGCATTCAATTTAATATAGAGTCCGTTGAAAACACACACTTATCTCCACAGGTCTTCTTATACATTATACTTCCCACCTAGGTGACCAAAACCCTGTTTACGGGCCAAAATGAATGTCTTAATAGTATTAAGTGAGAACTATTTTGTTTTTAAATGACTGTGATTGGGTCATTTTGGCAAAGTATATCAAAAAATTGAATAATACTAATCAAGACTAATCAGCATTTTCAAAAAAGAGACGATAAAACTGGAATTTCGGAAAATCCAACAGGTGAGAAAAAGACGCTTTAAAAAAGACGCTTTGGTAATTGTCAAAAGACATATCTTAACAAGTCATTTCTGTTTGGACCACGACCTACATTTGCTTGAGTAACTGTGTGATAAGACACTGAAATTGACAACATTATGAAATGATAAATGTTGCTTTATAAAAAAAATCAACTTAGTTTTTGCATATCAAATGTTGTTAAATTTAATAAATCTTGGGGCAGTATGAACCGTCTATGTATAATTATTTGTCAGGACTGTTATAAACGATAGCTTAATTTCGTACTTAATGTTGTCATTTCGGAATTGATTCGCAAAACTAGGTTATAATAATAACACGTAAACGACAATCTAATAAATAAGCCATATTTTTACAAGAAACGAGTCAACAAAAAATGTCAAAATCACAAAATATGAATGATACAAATTAGAACTGGTGTTAAAGCCACGGGCTATGTTTTCATTTAAGCGGATCGGAAGTAATTGTAAATGGCAATATCAAATTCGTCTAAGCTAATCTCAAGAGGAAAATGTTTATAGTTGAGTGACTGCATTGTCAATCCCAGCATATAGCAATTTTTCCACAAGAGTTTGCCAGTTTTGAACTCAAAATCTGTCGACAACGTGTATTGTAATCTACATTAACGACACAAAAGACGATGAAAAAGGCTAGATGTAAAATTTCAACAAAAATATGGGTATTTTTCGATCCAACGGTGCAATAAACTTTTTGCCAAATTTATATAATGAGCTTTAATTATATGTTATTATATTAACCTACTTGGCATCCTTCTGAGTTCCAATTCCCCGTCCGATTCTATGGAATTTACCCCATCAACGGCGTAAGTATGTCAATTAGTGGAATGGTCTATATACAACATTACTACAATCGTCAATTTGAGTCTTTAACCTACCCTCCTAAAGGGTCATCTGACATTCTACGTCATCTCACTTGAAACATTTTATCTTGATTGGTTAAATCATTTGGTTGTTTTAGTCAGCAGGAATTAAAACTAATAGTGTTATAGTGCAATAATGTTAAGATCTATATGAGACACACTTTCAGACTTTTACAGATTTTTTCTGTATAAATAATCATTGATATCCAAATACGCCATCATTAACGTAATCTGCTATGTGTTATAGTACCCAAACTACTGATAAGATATAAAAAGAGATGCTTTCCGAAATGATTTACTGGATTTGGTTAGCACCTGCAACTGCTTCTCATACGTCAAATTTGTTATAAGTTCAAGTTCAAGCAGCTCGATATATTTAGAGATTTGACCCAAACTTCAGTCAAGCGTGACGACCGC
Organism: Ophiothrix spiculata; assembly: GCA_000969725.1. Lineage (NCBI taxonomy): Eukaryota > Metazoa > Echinodermata > Ophiuroidea > Amphilepidida > Ophiotrichidae > Ophiothrix > Ophiothrix spiculata. Next base: position 117,940 of record JXSR01S008158.1, read on the forward strand.
TTACCATGGAAAAAATGTTAAAACATTTGTTAAAATAATTTCTGTCCTACAGTTACCTCAAAATCACCAATAACTCAATTTCGTCAAAGTGTGACTTAAGTACTCCTTATTCTTCAGTCTTCACTGTCTGTCCTGTTCTTTAATTGAAGGTAAATGACACAGTAGATAAGATGTAAAACCTATCAATTTTAAAACTTAAACTGAGTTCTATGATTCCATCAGAATAAACATTACATAACCTTAGAAAAACAGAATTTAATACGACAAACGTTTCTCTTTCTAATACAAACATATACTTCATCTCGGGATAGGATTTCAATTTTGAAATATATAATCCTTCCGATGTTAGCTCAGATTACTAATACCATTCCCATGCCAAGTAATTTTGATAAAAGGGTAGATACCTAGAGGCTAGTTTTGAATTTGAAATATAATCGTACGTCACCAACTACGTGTCATTCTTAAGTTTGACATCTTTGAATTAATCGAACACAAATAATAGTAACCTCTCGCGACCTCTCAGTAAATCTGTTTATAAGTCGTGAAATATTATTATTTTCATTACATACCTTCTAGCGGAAATATTAATTTGTATCGGCATTGATACTAAGAGCATATTTTTCATATGAAACTAACTAGATCTTATTCTTATAAAGTACCGTGGATTTAAAATGCCAATTTGCATAGAAGCTAGACATTTTGTCTTGATACAAATCATGATATCTGCCCTGCGTTTTTTTATTGCATTAGTATTGTGTGTGTGCACTTAAATAAATTTAAAATACAAATCAGTCTTTTTGTAATAAGATAGTTAGAATGAATAAGTAAATCTGCTTTGTCTTATTATATTATAACGAACTATTATAATCCGATGATTTTATTTCAGCAATAGATTTGAGCAAGTGTTCAAATATGCCCAGGAAGGTTTTAAAAATCGCCCAGAGTATACAGGCTATCACTCATAGATTAGATATACTCTTTAGCTAAACTACGTCGTACATCTAGTTTGATGTCTCTTGGTTCAATTTAGTCGTAAACATAATACAATTGAACACAAAATTATCTCTACAAGTTTTTACAAGACTTAAAATTGCATACAATTACTATGATGTTGCTTTTGGAAAGAAGCTTTCATTAACTAGCTCGTTCAAGACAAGGAACATATCCAAACTTTATATACTGAAAATGAAATTGCGTCCAAAGTTACTCTCAACTTATGTTCGCAACCAGGTAGCTATGCTGCAAAGGCATGTTGGTTGTATTTTCCCAACAGTCATGTTTAAAAATGGTGATGTTTCAGTCAGATACGAAAATATATATATAAAAAAAATTAATAATCAGCTAAAATGTGTGAACTTCGCTATCAAAATACCGTTAGATATCGTGTTATTTAATCACAATCAAAAGAAAGAAAGGAAACATATGTTCTTGATTTCTTGTTCTATTCCATTTTTGGTGCAATGCAAAAAAATTGTATTGAGCTGTTTTAATTATGTTTGTTCTTCTTTCAGAACTTTAATTATCGCCCATAACTCCCATGTTCTTTTTCAATTGAACTTGGTCCAAATCACCAACGCGCAGCAAAAATGTGTCTACGCCCAACACTTTCTTACGTTTGATGCCAGATGTATGTATCTTATGCGTGGTAAACACCAGGTGACCCCCTCATAAAGGTTGTACCCATATTGGTCAAATACCATTTGGGATCGAGGGGTCTATTGTTCAATACATTTCTTTAAAAAGTTTCAACTCTCTTATGTTCAATTCCAAGTTCAAATCGGCCATGCATAGTAATGAGCCATTAACTCTTCTTTATAAAAGTTGTTTCAGATAAAAGTTCATTTCAGGTCAAGTGAGTAAAAATATCCAAGTTCTTTAAAGCGTATTGTAGTGTCAATGTCATGTGAATCGTGCACAACAATCATTTAATGAACCTTGATATCACACGATATAGGGTCGTTTGAGGTATCATATGACCCTTGAGTAACCTCATGGGTCATCTGAGGTATCAGGGATCAATAGTTCAAATTGCTAAAAAACGTTATATCTGTCAAATTTAGTGCCGAAATTGTTCTTCTTGCAAAACTACATTACTAGGGGAAATGTCATTGTAACATAAAGATTATCACAGAATATGGCTGAATAAAGGATATTTGTAAATGATCATTTAAACTGATATTAAAATTCAATTCAATTATATTCTTCTTAAACAGTAATATTGTAGCAGTCCCTTGATGATTCTTCAAAATCGAAACGTTTTCGAACAACTTTTTTCAAATTCTATTTCAGGAATGTATTTGTTCTTATTTTTGGCGGGAAAATTTTAACGCGACACGGACAATTTTGTCTTGGTTTGCAACGGTTTGTCCGATTTTTTCTTCTTTGTTTTAGTTCTTTTGAAGTAATTTACCTTGGACGAGAGTTTCAACGTAAAATTACTTCGCAAAAGTGCTTTTTCGGTGTTGGGTCCATATGGACCCCCCCCCCTTCTTTGACCACTAACGGGCATGTGGAGGACCTTGACCACTCAAGTGTTAACGACATGATATGTTCTACGCTACCAAGTGAGACTTTTAAAAGTCATCAAAGTCTTTTCAGGTCAGCGAAAACAAAAGAAAGACGTCATCACATTTCCTCCTTATGAGACATATAATATGATCAAATGTTCGGTAGTTGAACAGAAATGAACATAACATTATTTTTAGAACGTCTTTATCAATCACGTCATTCTTTTTCCATTTTGAAGGTAAATCCATGATTGACTTAGAAACCAGCATTCTTTGATCAATATGACTCACTCGGTAGATATACTCGTATTTATGTTTATTATAAATTCACATAAGTATTTTTGATATCAATGGTCTATCTGCCAAAATAAGGTTGACATTTTTAGAATATCGATGCTAACATGCGACATTGACATCAAATGTGCTTGGTAAAATTCATTAAATATAGAGACAGACTATTCAAGTATTTAAGATATTATTCTTAATATAATTAAGGTGTTTTTCTTTTCTATAATGGTCTAAGACAATAAATAAGTAAAGCATGATCGCTAGTACTTTATACGTTAATGAATACCTATTGAAATGTCAACGATACTTATAGGATTAAGTGAATTTCAAAATTCCAATATATAGTTAATGAAATAATAAATCCACTGTAAAAATAAAATGCTTTATTATTGAAGAAAACTAAATGTCATTGTTACTACTTATATGAATTTCTTCAGAAGGAAAGCTTCATGAAATCTTTATGTATTTTATAACATACATGTACAGCCGGTGGGATGTACAGTCGACGCTGCTTAATCGGGATCCTAATAGGGATTTTTGGTTAAATGACGTGTTCAGTCAGTGAACCTTTTCTTTATGTGCAAAATTGACTAGTTAATTAGGAAATTCCTCCTGATAAACGGGATAATTTTAGCAAAATGTATTAATTTGATGAAAATTTACAACCAAATTAATTTTATGCAAGTAAATTGAAAATACGGGACAAAATATAAAACCACAATTCTGTTGAAAAGCTCTATAAAATCTTAATCTATTCATGAGATTTCTTAACATCTTTCACTGTGTTTACTTTTTGTCAGTTTATGAATTTAATGCATATTTTAATGTTCATGTGCCCTAAAAACGACTCACTTGTGGCAATTTATGTATTTTGCTTCATCGGAACAACTGGTTAATTGGGACAATTGTGCTGCTCCCGAAGTGTCTCAACAGCGTCAATTGCACCGAATTCCCAATCAAAGACGAAATATTATTATTTCATTACTTTTGACAACAAGAGTTTCAGGATTGCTTTGTCACTTCAATTACAATCATGTTTAAACAATGTATATGTATTTGTTATGAAAAATTGTAAACATCGGAATCATAACTTATATCACATGATAATGAAAAAAGATAAAATATTGCATATAAAGCGAACGAATGGATATACTATACTTTGATCATCCGCAAAATAACTATCATCGAAGTTTCAGCTTATTGCAATATCAGTCTACGCATTTTTACCAAACATAGTCTAAAGAAATATTTTTCATGAAATTGAACAATCTTATATGATTATACGTGATACACAGATTAACAAATAAAATTGAAATTATTTGGTAATCCTAGGAACCTTTCTTTCTACGGAACAAATTTCGATTTATTTTTTTTCATGTGAATACATTATTGAAAGATAATTTTCTTTTATATCTGAGTGTTTTTGAATATTTTTATCTAGTTTAATATATTTATCTACTTTAACATAAAAGTAAATCAGTTCAAGCATACATCAAGGGGTCTTAAACACATCTTTGTCTTAATCTCCGATATTTTTTTTCGCATAACACACTTTGCCTGCGGATATGTACGCTGATTGCATTATTGATTTTTACTCATTAATAAAACGTCTATTAGCTAACTGAAATTATAATAATTACTGTAAAGGCTTAGATAGAAAATAACTTTTGTCATGATCTATTGGGAGTACAATTTGATGAATTGCGCTTCAGGGGCCATTCAAGGAAGCTTTTAATATTATATTACAAGTTAAATCATCTAAATTTTAGTGTTTGCTTAAAGATATCTAAATAAACAGATATGTCAAGATTTTGATCATCAGTCATCGACGGCAAATTACGGTATGAAATCCTATTTTGTTGAAAGGTGAAGGCAATTTGCCTCCTCAGGTAAACGTATTAGGTCTCCACGAGGATATGTGTTGAGTTAATTGTAAGATGTTAAACTTAAATAGTAAAGCTAAGGGTACAAACAATTTTTACTATGCAAATTTAATTGCTTTTTCGGAAAAGATGTGAAATGTCATACACTGTCAATAACTAAAAATTAAAAATTAGTGCTATCAAAAGTTTATAATTTCGGGGGAATTCATAAGATTTGAAAACGATCACGGATGAATGGATTGTTTGTTGTATTTTGCGTACATTTTGCGTTTCAATAATGTTAAATTACTATATTGCTTTTCCCTGCTTTTTTTTATCTTTTTTGAGATTGGATTAGGCATTTTTTATAATTAAAAAGGCAAATTAAAGTGTTCTATTCCAAATTGTTTGTAATTGAATTAAAATGAAAAAACAAGGATTGAAAGTATATATTTGCATAGAATTTCTTGTGACTTTGGAGTCTCTTTTCCCTGCTTTTTTTTTTTTTTTTTTGAGATGGTTTAGGCATTTTTTATAATTAAAAAGGCAAATTAAAGTTTTCTATTCCAAATTGTTTGTAATTGAAAGTGAATCATTTTTTATGGCACACCCTGTATTTATATAATATAAATGCTTTATATAGGAATACAGAATACTTCGCACAAAAAACTCAACAGAGTGCTACCGAATACGAAGCTATCAGGATACTTCTTTGACCATTGACCCTGTACTTTTTCTGCACACCCTGTATTATATATTATAAATACTTCATATAACGAATACCTCACATAAAAACTCAGCAGATTGCTACCGAAAACGAAGTATCAGGATACTTTGTTGACCATTGACCCCGCCAAGGAAACCTTATCCGGTACATCTCATGTGTATGTGATCAACAGAAATATATGGCGAATGCTTGGTAAACATCATATATGGACTCAAAAACGAAATTATGCTTCATAGTTATCTCAGTAAATCAAATGTTTTGGAACATGGTTTTGATTTACCTAAAATTTGACTTCTTGAATTCTCAGATTGTGAGATCCGCATGATTTTATTTCAGGTACTTCATTCTTAAATAAATCTCATACCTCGGTATAATATAAATATATATATGAAATAAATTATTCGTGTAGCGTAAACCATACTTATAGGAAATATGCCGTAGGGTTTGCTTTATTCTCTCATATACCTCGCTTTGTTTTAATTCATTTGATTGTCGTTTTAATTTTTCATCAGATCTTTGACTAGAAACACGTGTCGTATTTCACGTTCAGTTTAGGTTATGAAAATAAACATGGAGGTTTTGATTCCTATCCATCAATCATGCGATATTAATTAGACTGTGTCAAGAAGATGAAAATGTGTATTGATGTAAGAAAATATGCACATTTTTGGATTATTTATTCATCATGTAAGGAATATGTTATTTTTGTAACTCGTTTCTCGCTTTCATTCAATATTGTCTATGCAAAACACATCTAGCCCCTGCATGCCCACTGAATAGCCTTATCTGGTTACAACACTGTTGCTACCAAGAGCTTCGGCTACTATGAATTTCTTTTTTTCTAAATTTACACCACTTTACGTCATTTTGACTAAATGTTAGAACTTACCCCATAATTCTAAAAAAAAAATCATTTTACATGTAAGGTTGCGGGTAAGAGAATGAAAGTAATGTTTTTACATTTTTTTCCAAATCTCAATCATTATTGCAGGATTTCTTTATTTCATGTGCTTTATATAAATTTATATGAAATAGATATTTGGTCTTACCATTTACAGTGCAGGGGAAACCATTATAGGAAATATGCCGTAGGGCTTGTTTCATTCTCTCATAAAGCGAGCATTATTTTAGTTTATTTGAATGTCGTTCTAATTTTTGATCGCATCTTTAACTAGAAACACATGTCGTACTCCACGTTCTTTTCAGGCTGTCATAATAGAAAAGGAGTTTTTTATACCAATCCATCAATCATTCAATATTAATTATATTGTGATAGGAATATGGAAGTGTGCTTTGTTGTAAGAAAACATGCAAACATTCACCATTTAAGGAATGTTATACGACTTCAATTAGTTTTCTTTCTTTTTTCAATATTGTTTATTCGACTTGTGACATCTTGAGTTCTCACATTGTTAGATGGTAACAATATTATGCAAGATTTTATAATTTTATCATAGATCTAAATATATATCCATGAGTTACTACATAAATATATCAAATATACTGTATATTCGATCTTAATACCATTTGTTGTGCAACAAAAATCATCATAAAAAATATGCCGTAGGGCTTGTTTCAATCTCTCATATACCACGCTTTGTTTTAAATCATAAGATTGTCGTTTTAATTTTTGATTGGATATTTAACTGGAAACACATGTTGTACTCTACGTTTATGTCAGATTATCAAAATAAACAAAGATTTTTGTTATTCCTTTCAATCAATCATTCGATATTAATTAAATTGTGTCAAGAGTATGCAATGTAAGGAATTTTGTTAGAAAACGTGAACTTTTCGTAACTATTTATTCACTGTATATATAATATTTTATGCCTGTAGTTTGTTTTCTTGCTTTCTTTTAATATTGTCTATACAAACATACCCACCCGTGAATGTCTACTAAATTGACATGTCTGGTTACACCATTGTTGTTTCTAACAGCCACTGTTACTATGAATTTCCTCCTTAATTTACTTGCGCTCTTTTGACACCATTTTGACATAAATCTACGTGCCCTTGTAAGGTTTTACGTCCGAAGACATTCGATCGCCAGAGTGAGATTTGCTTGCAATATTCGCGCTGACTTTATTATTACGGATGGTTTAAAAATATGCTAAATTTACAAAACTTGAGAACATGTTTTTTCTACCTATTCGTAAACTCATGATTTGAACTAACCTAGTGTAATGTCGTACAACGTGTAAAGTTAGGGGTGAATGGAACTGTAGAAACGTGTAATGTACGTGAACTGTTGCTAAATATATGACAAAAACTTCTAAAAATAATGAAAACCCACACACGTCCCCGGACAACTCTTGAGAAGCATATAGGTTTATGATTCACCAAAAGAGTCAAAATGAATTCTTTTGAAGTGAATACAAAAAATACAGCAAAAGTAGCTAGGACATCTGAGCACTAGGCTGAAAAATTAATAGTAAGGTATATCGATGTTTACCGTTAATGATATATATTTGCATTAAATATAGTCATAAAAATTTGATCCTTATTAAACTTTAAATTTCTAAGACAGTATTTATGTTATTATCTTACTTTTGTTTTTCTTTTGTTTCAAATTATGGGTAATTCAATCATTTAAAGCTTTAAAGTGTATAGTATCTTATAACTCACATAATAATACGATCCATTATCTGTAAGAATAGTATTAATAAATATATTAAGCTTTATAACAAGGGTTTAAATTAATATTGAGGTCAATTACTTAACCCCATTGTATTTATTTAGATAAATGGAGGTAGGTGAAAGTAACAGTGAAATAATAGGACATCATTCCTGATTTTTATTGTATTTGAGCATTTAGTAAATTTGTCATACCAGAACCATAGCAATATTAAAGAATAACTCTGAATTGTTTCAATATTTGTACTTAATAAGTACTATAAAGGGGAATGGTTAGGTTTTTAAGAAATGTGTATAATAACCAAGGTTGGGTTTATTTGGTTAGGTTTACTTGTAGAATTAGATAAGAATGACCAAAATTGACTTCAACGTCAACTACAAAATACTGCTTGTAGTGTTAGTTAATTATAAAACCTTGTGTTAATTGGTAGATTTTAACGGGTTCGCCGTCAGACAAGCTTTGAACTGTCAAGGTGGACTGTCAGGAGTAGCTCTGACTTCTTCAGGACAAATATTATTATAAAGACATGTGGGCTGTAACTTCCCACTGATGACTCGCGTGAGCCATTTGCTGAAGGCTGCCCCTTGACATCAGTGTTGAAATCAGATCACCTCTTTGAAATTGTAATGGCTCTGAAAAGAGCCTTTCTGAAGGATGCCCCTTGCCAACAGATTCACACAAAAGTAGGTTGCCCCTTAACGCTAATGGGTTGTTCTTTTGAGATTTTCGTGGCTCTGAGAAGAGTCTTCCTGAAGGCTGCCCTTTGCCAACAGTCAATTGCACAAAAGTAGGTTGCTTCTATACCTCAAATGTGCGTAAATGCTAGGCTGCCCGTTGCCTATAAATATCCAACCGAACAGATTGCTACCTGATCGAGAATTAATCAGGTACAAACGCAGATTGCTACCTGCGTTTGCAGATTTCTCGATCAGGTAGCAAATCTGGCAACCCCAAGGTTGCCGGATTTGACCTTGTTCCAATGTCTATGTCCGCAACCCGGACATAGACACTGGAACAAGGTCCTAATTACATGTCTTTTTAATAATATTTGTTCTGAAGAAGTCAGAGCTACTCCTGACGAAAGCTTGACAGTTCAAAACTTGTCCGACGGCGAGCACGTTAAAATCTACCAATTGTTATGAATTCCCGTCGTAAAAGCCTTTCTCAAAAAATTCTCGTTTTACTTTCTAGTATTTTTAAATGAAATTGTATAATTATTAAGAGCTACTAACGCTTTAAGCTTTATACATAAGGACACTAGTAAGTAACACAGAAGCAATCATAATATGCATTCCTTCATAATATTTAAACGCAACATGAAACATTTATGCAATACCGGTATTGTCTCTCATGGATCTGGAAGTAACAAACATACTAAGGCGAGATGACCACAGGTCAAGTAAATACAACCGATTATTTATAGTCGTGCTGTTTCAAAAGCAATTGTAATCAGGTTTTTAGAGGTTAGACAACTCACAAAGTACAAAGCAAAATCATTTCTACTTTAAGGCACACTTTTACGAATGATATACGTTCTTTGCTTGGCAACAAGCTTTAAAAAACTGTTGTAATTTATATTGGGGATTATGGGTCTTTCTGAGTTTTATCATAAGTTAACTTTCTAAGGTTACGTTATGCATTGAAACATTTTATTTTTGTTTCAAAATGTAAACATATTGTTGTTTACAAATATTGTTAATGTTATTGGACAAGAAATAGGGAGATTTGCCGCCATAAAAACGTGTCAAAAAGAAATATCTTAAACTGCTGCCCATAAAATTGGAATATCACCACAGAATAGTGATAGATACAAAAAAATGTCAATTTATCAATGATGGGACAGCCATGAAGTGAAATAAGTGTAAGGCTTGATCAACAGATAATTGTAGTGGTTACACGTTGCATCCATCTGATTGAGCCAAGCCTTAAAGTCCTGAGAGGGGTGTGAGAAGGCATTTAACAAAATATACGTTTTTGAGGTCAATATTCAAGAGACAGCACATGGGGTCAAGGTCATTCGATATTGATACTGAATGGTGGAAAAGAACATGTTGCCTCTGTATCATGCAAGAGAGTTCACTAACAACTTAAGTGATAGGAGAAGGGGTAAGCTTTCAATATGAAAAGTATCAAACAGTGACGTAATTGACCCTTCCCAACTCTCTTTCAGCAAATAAGTGAAAACTGCTTTGATGAATAATACTGAAGGGTAGAAATTATTACAAAAGCTTTTTAAGATGTCATATACAGTCAGGGACCATTTCGGTTTCACCATAACCCCATATTTTGAAAATTGATAGGCATTGTAGGGTCATTTTATGCTTTGCTTCCAAGCATTCTCTTGGTGCAGTCAAGCGTAACGAAGACATTTAATCACCTGCTTATCACTCTATTACAGATAATCATTCCATATGACCACTGAGCTTGAGTAGTGAAGTGACCTTGGCCCAGGTGTTACCAAATCAAATTTGACCTCAAAATCGCGTTTTTGATCCATTTGTGTTGTTGCCCCCAATGAAAAATTTGATCAGATTTGGACCTCCATTTCACACTCAACTAGATTATGTATGAAATCTGACCAAAAGGAACATAGGTTTCCAGATATTTTCCTCAAAAATCGATATTTACATAAAAAGTGGTAAAAATATGTTATTCTAACTTTGTGGGCAATAGTGTATGTTAAGTCAGGAGAAGGGAATAAAAAGTGGTTTCATTGTATTGCCGACGGTGTTATTTACCTGC